>CAUEHQ010000595.1:0-49523 GCA_958510825.1 Brachypterus glaber
CAAACAGACCGAAACTTGATGAACGCATTCAACCCAACATGTCCTGTCTATCCCTTTTTTTCTGTCCGTAAACTTTAAATATTTTTTATTTGATTTATTTTTTCTTCTCCATAAATAAGACATAAAAACCTGTATTTTTTCTTGGTCAGATATGGATTACATAAATACACGGAGAAAACAAAGTTGTAATTATTAATTACAACTTTTGTTTTCTCTTACAACTTAAAGTTGTAATTGTGTTATTTTATTGTAAATTTTACTAATTATTGTAGGTAAAATTGTTAATTTACACATAAATTAACGTAATTTTACGTTAACAAAATGTATTTTGACCTACTAAAGCATTGCCATTACCTGTTATTTTACATAAAATATTATGTAAATATTTACAAAAATACATTTTTGTCTATTTTTTACGTAACATTCAAAATATTACGTATACAATAATATAATTTTAAGGGTATTGGATTTATGAATGTTTTATTACCTATTAAGGTTAGAAGTAATTTTATAGGTAAAATAATTTAAAATGTATGTAGAATTGTGAACTACAGTAAAATTACTGTAAATTTTCACTTGATTGAATTTAAATTAACACAGAATTGTAAATTTTTTAGTTTACAAAATTATACTGAAGTTTTATACAGTTTTATTTAATTTTCTCTTTCGCTAGCTAAAAATGAGTACAATGTAAAAACCTAGAACCTACATAGTAAATTCACTATAAAATTACAATGATAAATATACATGGTTCTGTAAATTTTATTATATATGTACACGGAAAAAAAAAATTAGAGCTAGGAGCGCTATAACACACATACCAAGCAAATTATAATCGCTTATTATATAAATACAAGGCTTTCTCTTACAATTATGGCAGTCAGTGTAAAAATTTATATGAAATACTTTAATTGTTTAGTGAATAATAAAATATAACAAATAGTATGGCATTTATAGCTTAAATAGATTTAATTATTGTCCGTGCTAATAATTTTTATAATATAATAAAATTTCTGTAAATTTATAATAGTGCCTGTAATAAATATAATCGTGTCTGTAATATATATAATCGTTTCCAATTTATTTTTAACATTATTAGTTATTGTGTCCCTTATAATCTATAGCTTAAATCACTATAATTTGCCACTGTTACCAAATATCTTATAATGTATAGCGCAGAGCCCACTAATTTCTTTCCGTGTATAATAAAATTTACAGAACCATGTATATTTATCATTGTAATTTTATAGTGAATTTACTATGTAGGTTCTAGGTTTTTTACATTGTACTCATTTTTAGCTAGCGAAAGAGAAAATTAATATGTATATTCTTCTTTTGGTGTATATGAGGTGAAAAATTGTACTCCTACAAACATACGTGCAATAAATAAGGATAAAGAACAGTAGTCTCAAAAAGGAGATTCTAAGCATAAGTAAATGGGCAAACCCGTAAATTTATAGCCATAAAAATACTCTTACTATTTTTACCCTAAAATATTTTTGACATATGGGTAGGTATATAAATAAAATGTGTATACAATCGTTATTATTTATTTATCTAGAATGTTATATGTTATAGTATAGGAATACCTAGAATTTTAACAAAAAATAACTCGTGCCCATGTAGTGTTCTGTACATAGGGGGTTTGAGGTGGGGTAAGGGAACAAAGGGGGAAAAAGTACTATTTTTGCCATTTTTTAATTGTTTTTTTTTATAATTATTTTTTGATTAAAATTATAGTTGAAAGTAATGTTTTATTAGCGGCAGGGGTGGGTACAGAGGCAAGACGTGGAGGGCCTAATTCTAAAATTTTTGGCACACTTAACAAATATATTTTCAAGGGGAAATTTATTTTCAAAAATCTTTTACTCAATAACACTAACCAAAAAAAGAGCCGCAGGCGATTTTTTTAAAAACATTGCAATAAAGCTGTTTAAATTGTTGCATTTAATACTACTTCTCTTAAAATTGTGGCCATGAAAGGTAATTATTCCCATTACCCCTTCTCCACGGGTCTGCAGCAGTATTTTTTTCAAATTGCATAATCTCTGATTCTAATTCTAATATTCTAATAAGTCACTGATTTTAGCCTTAAAAGGGGACGCAATCACCCTTTTCATTCGCGTGTGGTTAGGATGCGTGTATATTATAGGAAGTAAGTATAAATACATACATGACGTATTTCTTAAATTTACATACACTATCCTAAGAAAAGTATTAAAATATTAACAAAAATATAATAATAATTTTAAGAGAGACCTAGATAAAAAAACGTATACTATTTATTTTAGATAAAAGAAAGGACATGTTTTTATTGTTAACAAATTGTTGTATTTATTTAGATAATCTAATCGACAAACTAACAAATATATTGTGTATGTCCCTGAAACGTACACACTGTGCATTCAATTAATATATCTAACGCATGTATACATGGGCGTCGATCAGGGGGGCAAGGACAGTAGGAGCCCCTTTGTTTTTGCAAAAACAGTTTATAAAAAATTGCCATAGAAAAAAAAGTGGCGAATTTCCGCAACAAACGATTCTCATTTTCGAACTCAGGACGGTCAAATTAGTTACTTTTTCAAAAATTTAAAAATAATTTTCAAAAAAAAAAACTTTTTATAGAAAAAATATTTTGTACGTCCAGCGAGCTAATCGCTACGATAATCGTAAAAAAAATATAGTTTTTGCCCCCTTTGACCCTCTTAGGGGTAAGAGGATCCCCAATTGTTTTCTGAATATAATCCCAACCGAGAACTTTGGATAGGAAACCTAGGGTTCAAACTTAAAGTCTCTAGTTTAAAGCGTTCTCGGGTTATCTTCGTCACACGTTTTTACCAACTGATCGACCGACAGATCTAGATGGGGATGCTAAAATTTACTTTTCAAGGCTTGCTGCTATCTTGAACACCTATGAAAACGACGCTACTGATGTTACCTATACATTAATATTTTTAATTAAAATAAATAGTACGTAAACAGGCTGTTCCAAAATTAAGTAAGTACCACCTTTCTCTTTTTATGTTTCACTTTTCCCGAGGAAAGTCTTTTTCGCAAAAAAAAGTGAAAAAAATCTGCGTGTCATATTTCTATAGTAAATATTTGATGGTTAGCCTTTAAAAAACTATTAGACCGAAAAAAGACTTGATGGTACTTCTTTGACACTCCTGGTATATCTTCACGCCTAGTTTTATTACAGTGTTATACAGTCGAATAAATAACATTTAATTTTTATTTTGTGTATTTTATTTGTTTGTTGTTGATAAGAATTATTATTATTTATTATTTTTATTTATTTTATTTATTTATATTTAATATGCTTCTAGAAAATATTACACAATTCAACATCATAATGAAAATATTGAACAAAATATAATTATTGTTAAGCAAGGTGATCTATAATTTGAACAAAAATAATGGTATTACACTAGTGAACAAGGTTTTTGCTTCCCAAAAAATACGATATCTTGAGACTTCAAATTAGGAAAAAGAGGTACTTTATCCTGGGACTGGTAAAATCTGGGTGCGGGGATAGAAGGTTAAACATAAAAATTTGTTAAAAAAAAAATAATTTGTTTTTTTTTTTTTGAAAAAAATAAATAAATATATAACAACAGGTGAAAGTTTTTTTATGCAGAAGTGTTTTAAGATTGAGTTTTTTTTTTGCTTATTAAGGGTAGTCATATGGAACTGTTTGGAGAAAAATCCCCTATACACTTGTAATAAACGACAAATTCAAAACTAGTTAAAGCAAAACAATGTGAGTTGCGACCTTGTTTCAAAACATAGTCTATATAAGTTATAAATAAGTTAGGAGTAAGGTAGAATATTAGGCAAACGTAACGGTTCGCGAATAAGCATAAGGCATATAGGTGAAGTTTCTCAAGGGACAGTATAAATGAAATTTGGCCAAAATTAAACTGAAATCGAGTACATGTGGCGTAGCATAACAACTATAAGTCTTGAAGTTATGAAATACTTCGTGTTCAGCAGTATACTCTTTAATTTAGTTGGTATCATGCATTTTTAATTTAATAATTAATTCATTTTTAATTTTTAAAAGAGCTTTTTTAAAACAATAGTTTTCTACCTCTTACAGATTTAAACGGGGTTAAACGGGGTAATAAACTATTACTTTTTATGATGTTTTTTCTGTGAAATACAAAGGGAATCCACTTTGAGAAGTCCTTGTTCAAATTTTCGAAAGTCTTTCAAAAATCTTGGCAAAAATCTCAAAAATCTCGGTAATTCTTATCGAAAAGCTCAAAAATCATAGATTTTTATGTTGAAACCTTTGAAAGTACAAAAATTTAGGAAGTCCGTGTACAATTTTTTTTGTTTTGGTTTATCCCTCGGTGAAAGTTTTTTCTTTTTTTGTTTTGAAAATTTTAATTTTGGAAATTTTTCTGGCAGCAGTATTTTTGAAAATTTAGGAAATTTTAAGCCCATGCTCTTCCAGCTATATCTGCGTGGAGTATAATAAAGGGGGTGGAAATTAAGGGGTGGACTAGGCTACATTTTCACTTTAGTTGTTTGCCAAGAAACAGTATGACAAGTCAGCAAACTTAGAGCTAACTTGACTTTAACAACAGCCAAGTGGTTAGTTAGTAATGTAAAAGTACAAATACAGCGAGAAAACCCCTGAGAATAGATTCCATAGGTACATACGGCACATTGTTCTGATAGTTGCCAACACACACATACACTTTACTTGTTAACTGCTTTTATTCAAGACCTTTTAAATATGGATTTTTATAATGTAATAGTATATTATAAAATAGTAAGGCTAACAAAAATGTTGTTGCCAAAAAGAAAATACTTTCCCCTCATGGAACATTTTTTTTTAAATAATGTTCACAATTCTTGAAAAAATAGCATTAAAAAAAATACTCCCTCCCTAATATTTACCAAAAACAATCCCGGCCAAGAACTTTAGGTAAGGAAACTATGGTCCGAATTTGAATTCTTTATCTCAAAGGTGTTTTGAGTTATCGGCGATATGTTATAGTTTTCGAAAATCTGATCAAACGTGTCTTCGGGCACAACTCCCAAAATTCCATAGTTTACGAGCTAAAGATCTTTGAAGAGAGATCGAGCTAGCTCGTCTAGTATTCTTTTTTAAAGTTGTTTAAAAAAATTATGGATCCGCTTGCTTTTTCATGGTCAACTTCGTTTTCAGCACACAAAAATACGTAAGAAAAAAATAGTCGGGTTAAGATTAATTGACTTCACTATTTTCTTTTGTGGGCCTGTGTTATAAATAGTGAGAACTCGAAAATAAAGCAGTGTAATATCGAATTAAAACGAAAAGGGAGGATAATCTTATAAAGCAGGGGTGTACCTGTGCAACATAAGGGTTATACACGGCGGAAAATTGCCCTGCTCGATTTCCCATTCTATGTGCTCTACTTCTTGCTATTACTACACAATTAGTCGAGCCTAAGGGAACAATTGTAAACTTAACTTGTTCAGTAAAACACTAGGTTCTAGTTCTCATTTCAAAATTACGACACTGTGTATTGAAAGACGAACGAACATATAAGTACACCTCGGATGCCGCACTGCAAAAGACAGTAGCACGCAATTTTTAAAAAAATGTTTTCTTAGAAACGACTTAACTAGACTCGCCTTTTTCGAGGCTTTTACCTTAGTGGCAATCAGACTTGTCGAGTAAAGAAGTTCCTTCTGGCCTTGGACTCAATATTTGTTATTTTGGAGCATTATTTTCCTCAAGGCTGTCTAAAAACATTGTGTGCTACTTTACTGAACTCGCCTTTTTGCAAGCCTCGTACCTCGTCTCGCAAACCAGCCAGAAATTAGTTTTTATAATTTCCATTTTTTTTTCCATTTAACCGAAAATTCCCTATTAAAACGATATTCATCTTTTATCTTAATTTTCTTTGAATAAAGCAAAACCGAGTAGGTACTGTGTTTTAATTTGTGGCAGCCTACCTATTTTCTATAGTTAAACTCCCTTAAACTTTCTCAAAACTATGCGGTATCTTGTAAGAAACCTATCTAACCCCAAGATTTTCCCTATTCTGTTGTCAATAATAATAAGCAATAAAAACGGAATTTTAATTCATGTATACACGTTGGGGGCATCAATAAATTACATCATACTCGCTCAGGCATTCAATGTAACCTCTCCTTCTTGCTCTTATATGTCTTAGCTAGCTAACAATTTTGGCATTCGCTCGGTTGACCGTCTGTCTGTGTGTCTGTCTGTCTGTCCGTCTGTCTGTACTGTCTGTCTGTCTGTACTGTCCGTTTATCGTCGGAACTATACTTATAACCTACGAATTTGAAATTAGGTATACGGTAGAGATTACCTTGACGAGCATCTATCAAATTTCTGTATGTCCCCTTCTGTATTTCAAAAACTTTTTAGCAAAGCTATAAAGAAATGGGGTAAGGAGCCTAAGAAGCAAAATTCAGCCAAAAGAACGCTAGTTTTCAGGAAGACTCTTTTCCCATGTTGATTTCTCGCGGGTTGAAACGAAGTTAATATATTAAGAAATATTTGGAGAGGTTTAGTAAAAATTTTAGAAAATTCTAGCTCTTAATAAAGTTGAACCGATATTATATTTTAATAAACCAATCTTGGTCAGGCCAATTGAATATCGTATTTAGGCTTTCAAAAGATAAACATAAAAAATAATAGAGTTTAAAAAGTTAAGAAAGGCATAAAATAGAATTGTTATGTTTCAAAAACAATTTCCATTAAAGTGTAACACTGCCAATTTCCTCGTGTTGTTCGTGGATTCTAATTAAGCGTTACGGTTTTCGCGAAAATGATTGCGATAACTTGTGCCGAATCCCGGGAAAGAAACATTAAAATTTACGACGATAATGTTGCTATATTCTTGCGTTTATGCAATCTTCTAAACTCGAATAATGGCTGTCATTTAATGCCCATTTCGAAAATACTCGTCCCACAATATTTTATTTAACAGAAGCCGCAGACAAATAAGAAACGCTTAATTTTTTTTATCACAAATCTCCAATTAGTATAGGAAGAGTAGGAATGTGAATTAATATATTAGTATAGGTAATGTTTCGACGCGTGATACTAAGGTCAAAATTCTCATAGGACATTTTTGTATAGGACTTTATTTAAAAAAAGTTTTATTTGATGCATTTGTTTCTGTATCCTACGAGACTTATTCTTAACAATCAAAACTTCAAAGCCATTGTTACGACCTATTTCGATCTCTTAATAGGAAAACTTTTAACTCTTTACTACTGCTTATAAAATAAATATTCTTGAACACATTAATTGCTTAAGTTTTAAAGTGTTTTTTGAATGATGATGATTTGGTTAAGATTTTGCGATATAAGTAAACAAATCACTAACTAATTTACTTTTCCCATGTAAAAATAAATTGACTGAACATTTTTTATTGCTTTTTTTAAAATTCTCGACGTTTTACATGCAAAAAACCTAATATTTTCAAAAAAAATCTGTTTGTTCAAATTTCTACCATGGTTTTTTTTTAAAGTTCTTCACTGGAACTGCTTTTTTTTGGTAACAATTTGCAGTGGTGGTAAGGCGATAAAAACATATCGTTATGCTGTAGTAAACTAACTGTAACTTTACTAATGTTGTAATAATACAATTATAAAGTCACGAGACATGTAAACCGAAGTTTCTTAGACAACAATTAACAAGTAATTAGATGGAAACCTGAAACCTAATTTTAATTTGAGCAAATTGGTAGCAAAACATCAACTTACCGTGTTCAAGTTTAAAAGTTTTTAGTCCGCAGTTGAGGAATGTCTGTTCAAAAGGTGATAAATACGAACAGGGTATACTTGTCATTTGTGTAAAAGGGGTACGCAAAAAAAGATGTTTCCATGTGACTAATATTAAGCAAGCTATCACACAAAATAATAGTTTTTAACTCTTTGACCGCCTTGTCCTAATCATATTTTTACAAAAAAAAACAATCCCAGCTGAAAACTTTAAGTAAGAAACCCATGGCCCAAATTTGAAGTCCTTATCTCAAAGCGTTATAGATTTATCGTGGTCGCAATTTTTCTACACAGCACCGGCCAACAGACAATCGTTTTTTACCAATGCAAGGCTTTTCCTGTTTTTATTTATGTGATAAAAGGGGAATAAAATTATATAAATTAAAAATTTTGTAGCAAAAAAAGACTTTTCTAACAAATCCAAACATGCCAAAATGCCTTTATTAAGTCTACTCATACCCAAACGAAGTCAAAGGCGGTGTAGGCTTTTTTCACAGTAAGTTAAGAAGGAATTTCCTTCGATGTAATTTGGTCATTCCTTATTGATTCAAAAAATTGCATTTTTACTACTATTGTTTTGAGGAATTAAATAAAAAAGTCAGTAAAATAAATATAACTCGAAATAAAACGTAAATGTTTGGGTCCCGTTTAATTTCTATACATTAAATGATGCAGTATAATAATTTAATGGCCATAATGAATTATTTGAATAACTCCATAAAGGAAATTTCATAATAAGTAAGATACCCATTGTGTTAAAAACCGGAAGGGAAGGAAAAGGAGCGGAAGGAAAAAATAATAAAAAGGAGAATTGTATAGAAATAAGAACACTAGGACCGAAAATATAAGACTGAGACGACAGTTTTTGGAGATGACAATTATATAATTAATAAATAAAGAAAACAATAACAATGAAATAAAGAAAATTGAAATTGTCAAAGTTAAAACTGTTTGGTAAAAATGTTTTATTTAAAAGTATCTGGCGGAAGAGACAACTGATGCCCGGCGTAGCCCAAAGGCCGTAATCGAAAATAAAAACGATAAGTTTCTTTGCCATATAGCTTATGGGCTTACTACAACTACAGTGGCATAACATACATATCAGTATTTGTTGGTTAAAACAGGTTCCTTTTATGAGGTGGGTGTCACTTAATAATGGATTTTAAAACTTCTGAAAATTGCGATGTGTTCCATTTTTGTTGTAGAAAACTTAAAAATTCAATATCACTGGTTCCCAAAATAAAATTTTCTTGAAACTTGATTTGGTGCTATAGGAGAGTGTTAAAGATAAAATGGAAATAAGAGCATATTAGATAGTTGGAGAAAAACGTATCTTATGCAAAGGGTAAAATAGAAAAGGGGATCAAATGGTGAGTCATATACTAAGAGGTTACTCAATCAATCAATTAATCAATCAAGAGGTTACTCAAAGATATTTGGAAGGGCATACCGGGAGAGAAGAAAAGTAGGCAGGTCTAAAATAAAATCTCCTCACAAATAAAAAAGCATGTAAGGTACAAAAATTTTAGAGAAAAAAATGAAAAAAATGGTTGGGGGAGGAATGAAGAGCTGCCTGAACCATTCTTGGGACTAATGACTTAATGATTATGATAGGGTAAATACTTTATTTGCAATATTTTTCTGTCCCTGTTACGGCCTGCTGGCTACCGCGTGCCAAACTGGCTGGTTGGCTAGGGAGACTAAGGGAATTTTCAAAGAGAATAAACAGTGTGAAGTAAGCTAAGTCTGCTGATAATAACGGATTTGCTTTTATCGTTCTGTTTTTATTGTCTTCCCTCGAGTGCCACCTTATTCTATTATAAACAAATTGACTCTGACTACCGGAACGCCGTTTCGTTCACAATTCTTTATTTAAAACGGTTTATACCATACATGAGCACTTACCTTAAAAAAGAGGCCTTGTTTTGTAGATATGCTGTTATTAAGTGAAACATAAGTAATTTTTGTGGGCCAATAACGATAAATACGTATAAAGTGACAAATTAATATTTGCTGACAAGGGCCCTAAGTTTTTGAATTTAAATCAGAGCATCAAATTTAAAGTGTGAGACACCGTTATGAAAAGAACTTTTCTTACGACATTCCGGATAGTTTCACTAAAATGAATTTCCAAATATGTTCCCAATGTGTTATAAAATATATTATTTTCAGAAATTCGGTTAAAAACCAGCCGTTTTTGTGTTGGGTACAAATGTGCCAAAAAAGTAAGTTAGATTTTTCAGCTGTTTATTGCTAAATAAGATTGGTATATAAATAAATTAGTTAAACGGCGTAGAAGAGCTATTAATAAACAGAAGAAGAAGCGGAAAGTAATGTAATAGGGGTCTGGGGGTGGTAAGAAAAAGAATGCTAAGCAAAACATAGGCGCACAAGGAAGGTAATTTTTAATCTTCAGCACCTTAATTTTTAAGTTTTTGAATTTAAGTAGGTGAATTCTTACTCTGCTTAACCCTTAACTCTTGCACCTAGTATTAAATCCATCATACATTAGGCAAATTTTAATCTTAGGGCATTTTATCCATTGATTTTATTTTGCATAGCATAAAATTCGATTTAGCCGAAAACCAATTATGTCTGTCGGCCTGTCTTTCTGTCTGTTTATCTGGAGATTCGGTCTTGGTCTAAGACCAAAACCAAGATTTGCCTTTTTTCCTGTTACCAATATAGGCACAAAAAAATTACCGAGAATTTTCATATTTGGTTTTGATTTTTGTCTTGTTTTTATTTATATTTTTGCTACAGGATACAATATTAAGGCTAAAGACACAAGAAAAGGGCAAGCCTAAGTTAAGGTCTCGGTCAAAACGGCGGCAAAACTTTAATAGGTCGGTCTGCTCGGAAATTTTGTGGCGATAACTGGAGAACGCTTTGGGGCTTCAAATTTGGATCACATGTTTCCTCTCAAATTTTCTTGAGTATGATGTTTTTGGAAAAAATTGTTTGTTTTTATTAACATCTTTATAATTATTTCTATTTATTTAATTATTTATTTTTAATTATGAACTATATAGGAATAATGAATTATGATGCTGAGTCTCTTAAGGCCAATTTTTAAGTACGCCTATGAAACAAAGTCAAGTTATTGGGGTTTGATGTGGCGAAGCCGTGGTAGTTAATTCAAAGTTTTGGATTGCATTGCATTTTTCGCCGAAAAGTTCTTATTGTAATCTTTTGTGCAGATTGTTATTACTGGCGTTCCTGGTAACATGTAACCTCGAGGCTGGATGGCGGAAAAACGATTAGCCCGCCCAGGCCCTAATGAAGCAACCAACGCACAGAGGCAAATGAAAAATGTGGCCAAAATCAAAATAAAATAAAATTGTATGAATGAAATGGAGAATAGTAAATATATAACCTTTAATAATTGACATTTTCAGCCATAAATAAGGGAGATCAGGGAAATTCTTGCGTGTGTATCTTAAAAATTTAAGCTATGTAAAAAGTTCCCTTTCTTCTTTAATTTTATTATTCTGCCGTCCTATGAAAGACCCCCGTATCTCTATTTGACGCATAGCAACGTTTTCACGTCAACGCGGTGTAATATTTTGAAAACGCTGGTATGCTACAAATGGAGATAATATACGGCAGTATTATTAACTAAAAATTAATAGATTTAAACAAGTATCATTTCCTTTCACGTTTCCCGTAGTCACTCACATTTAATAACCCAATGGGTAAAAACTTATTTTTAAGATAGCTTAGACCTTGAAATTTAGTCTATATCAAACATAGAAAATGTCAAAATTTGGCTACGAAATCTAAACTAAAATAACAGGCTGATAATGATATAAAACCAAATCCTAAAATTGTAAACTAAATGTCAATGACATTTACTAAAGGATATTTAATCATGTTATTTAGTAAAAGACCCAAGAAATTGCTTATTTTTAGATACTGGAGGACATAATTGTTCATTAAAGGACATTTGAAAAAGGTATAAGTTTCTGAAAGAGAAATTTGAGAAACGCCAATAAAGACAATATTGTTTTTTTTTTACTTTGTGCCTTGTTTTGTAAGGATATGTCCCTATGTGCACCGCCAAAACTTTTTGACGCGCTTTAATGTTTTTTCGTGTTTTTATAATGACACGCTTCGTCAACGATGGTCTCACACCCGAACTTTCAGCAGCTAAAATTGAACGAATTACCACGAACTGTATGTAAAGGTTCTAGGCATTAAAATAATGTATCACATGATCTAACTAAAAATCGATGGCTTTTTTGTATAAAAATATTTGATTCTATTTGCGGTTGTGAAAATCTTCAACCCTTACGTTTGACCCTCAAAATGAGAAAATCTTTTAATCACAGCAGGCAACATGCCCGATTTTATGTTGACCTTGAAAATATGACATTATCTCTAAGCACGTGTCTTCACAACTTTTTAAATAAATAATTTTATCCCAAAAATATAGTATATGTTTTTCCATGAGTACTTACATTTATTTAGTACCTAAAATATATGGAAAATATACAGATGATGATTGCGAAATAATATCCATTCAATCTGAGAATGCGACTCTGACGTCACAGCACATAAACTAAATACCACTCTGTAGAGTAATTGAAACTTATTTCTTAAGATTTAATAAACGATTTTTGTTTATGTACATTTTCGCTGTGACGTCAGAGTCGCATTCTTAGAATTAATGGATAATAATATCCATTAATTCTCAATCATTTGAATGAAAAGACCTTAAAATAATCGATCATTCCATTAATTACTGTATTTTTCAGTTTATTGCACTTACGGTAGTTAAAACGTCCAAATTTAATGTTAACCTTCAAAAACAGACAGTCTTTAAACCACGGCAAAATACCACAACTTTTTGTTGACCCTGAAATAAGACACAATCTGTAAGGCACGTGGTTGCGCATCCGTATGGTTTTTGGTAGTCCCCAGTGTGGACTCCACACCTTCAGGTCAAAACACACGAAACTGTAATCACAATATTTTAAAATAACTGCTAATTTTAAACCCGTTCCGCGAGCGAGTTGTTAAATGAAATAAAGTTATCCTACAACTATAGTATAATTCCTTACAATGCATAACTGTTTGTTAGGGATGGAGTAAATAAATCAATACTGTAGTATATTTGTACTAAGCAAAAAGACCGGTGGGGTGAAGAGGGGTTGCATGCATGTTGTTTACGTGGAAAGAAAAACAAACAAAAATGTTTGCTAGTTGTGAAGTGAAGCGGGGCGCAAAAATTCATCTAAGACATACGGTTCCTCGTTTTATTACTGTAGATATACAGCAATTACGTACGACCGTGTACAACACACAAAACATTAAATGAGAGCACATGGAAAATACTGCTGCTAAGACAGAACAAAGGTTTCCACTTAAGAAAACTAATGGAAAACAGGCGCGATCATAGAGGAGGCATGGGGGCCATGACCCCCTCCGTACATAATTTAGTAAAATAGTGCTCTCCGTTCTCCTTTGGACAACATTGCCCCCCTTCTGGATGGTCATTCCCCCTCAAATACACAATAATTTACCGAAAATTAGGTAAATATTTATTAGTCATACATCACCATAAAATGTACTTAAAAAAAATAAAATATACCCAAAAATACCTTGTGAACAAATATGGGCATTAAGAAATGGGAATTGCTAGTATCGTTAGATTTCGTCAAATATTGAATTCCATACAAAAAATTGGCTGTAAGCCAATGGCTTAAATTACACGCTGGTCAATATGTGGTGCAAGTACCTTATATCGAAAATATACATATTTTAAATGGCTTTTTTATGAACTAACCAGACAAAATTGTAGCCACAAAAAATCTTTATGCTAAAGGATTCAAATTTGAATTTTATTACTAATCAAAATCTCTAGACTGGGATTATTTTTAGGGAAAATTGGGGTGGGGCAAAGAATTAAAAGGTTAAAAACCGATGTTGTTTTGTTAGCAGCAGTATTCTTTATTGTGTGTTTTAAAAAATATATATTTATTCCTGGTTCTCGCCAAATGTAATCGTTAAGGTAACAAGAGTTTTCAGTTTCCACTTCGCTGAACTTCAGTGACTGAAGTTACTTCATTCTTTATAATTATTATCGATTTGCTCCAATTTCCATACTACGTATTACGAATAGGTGTTTATTAGGCTCATGATACAGAGAAACAATTACTTAAAACAAGTACCAAATATTCAGATCAAAAGTTTGTATATCCGTAGGTATGTTTTGCTTGATTAAAGTTAAATAGTTTTCAATAAATAATACATATCTTAAAATAAGTTAAAACTTGAATCACGTAAAAGTGCTTAGTTTGAATAATAAAATTCCTTGTATTAAATTTTAAATATTTATACGGTGTATTTAAAATACTAAAACTAACAAAAATAGTACTACTACTAACTTCTTGGAAGTACTAAATGAACCTTAAAGAAATTCTTCTTAGAAGAGTCTTCTAAGAGGAGGAAATTAAAAGGGCAAACGTAAAGAAATGGGAAGAGGCTCTTACCCTATAAAGCCACCCTCAATTTTTAATTTATATATGTAGGGTGCGATAAAAGTGTTAAAGCAAAAGTTAAAATGTCAGTCCATTTAAAAACTTAAAATTAATTTATTGGAATAACTTTTTACCGCTTTAACCTATATACTTTAAATTTGGCACACTTTTTATTATTAGTCAATGTTACTTTTAAGACAACTGATCAAAACATGTCAAAACTAAATTTTTCCTTTATTTTCGCTTAACCTTTTGACCATTTCCAAATTTGAAGTTGATATCTTAACTCGTTCAAAAGTAAGAAGGAGAGGGCAACTTTTGAGCCGTATAATTTTACATATGTAATCCTTATCAATTTTAGACACCTTGAGAATAAATGCAAGACATATGTACCCTTTTAGGGGGCCAAACACGATCTAAGTATTTTTATTTACAAAAGCTACAAAACTTTATTTTATTTAGGACAGCCTGTACATGGAATATACAATATATTTACAAGTTCTGTATTTACATAAACTGAAACGTATATTTTTAGACATTGCTTTAATAAATACCCCATGTGTTTATTTCCACCCATACTACATAAAATAACATTTTACAGATACACGAATCAGCATACATATGCAAGAACCCACATTATTACAAATGAAAATTTTTAAAACTAAAATTTTCTCATGATAAATTTGTCCGAGTATTTGTCCTATTCAGAAATGGGGTAACAATTTTATTCAGTGATTCTGGATCAAAAAATTAGGAAAAGATATGCTCATTAAATAGCTCTTGTATTTACCAGTTTACTACTTTTATTTAAAATACCCTTTATAATAAAAAAAAGTGATATATGAGGTCCTAGGGTATGCTGGCAACATAAATTTATTATATGTATATTATACATTGTATATAGTCTGTTTAATATTTATTTAGATGAATTAATAAAACTAACTAAAAATCGGCCAATATTTAAAATAGATGCCTTAAATAAAAGTTTAAGTCTTATAGTTTTCCTTTATCTCATTTACGCTTCCTGCTAAAAATTTTACATCACAGCAGCGTTGTTTTTAATAATAAATTCCTAAACAAGCAGATAAAGATGCAAATTTGGTGAATTTCGCACCACTTTATAGCAATAAAAAAAATTGATTTTGCTCAGGAAGTGTAATTTTGGTGCCGTAAACCAATAAAGGCACCATAAAATGGAGAGTTACAAACGATTCGTTTGAAACGAAAGCGCATTGGAGAGAAATGGGGAAATGCATATCTTATGGAAAGGGCTAGAGAAGAGATCAAATGGTGGGGCACATACTAAGATATGAAAGCTTACTTAAAGATTTTGAGAATGAACTTGGAGTGAGAAGAAAAATAGTCAGGAATAGAACGAAGTACTGCTCACATATAACAAAGAATGTCGAGTTTATAAACTTTACGGTAATGAGAAAATTGGCTAGGGATAGGGTGGGATGGAAAGCTGCCTCAAAACCAGTCTAGAGAATAATTACTTGGTAATAATGGTTATAAGAACGTACAGATCATTCTCTATATCTTGGCACTGATCTTTTCAAAATTATAAATATAATACTCCAATTTACGTGAATAGAACTTCGCATTAAAAAATAATTTAAGTAAATTTATCATTTTAATGTATAGTTAATGTTATTTTGGATAATGCCAAGGCATGCTTAAGATTTAGGAGAGGGATCCTATAGTCTGCCGGGGGGCTTGTGCTTAAACTAAAACTATAAATTTCCTGTGCAACGAGTGCTTAATGTAATAGATGTAGTTGAGCAAAGCGAGACAAAAAGTCCATAACACAAACCATTTAAAAGTTTTCCATAGCGTTTTAGAAAACTCGCGACGTCTTTAAAAAAGTGTAAAAAATCCTAACTTTTTTCGAACATAAAGCGTCATCATAGTTATTTTGTACTTTGGCCCATTCGGCGCGTTTACTCCGTAGCCTTAGTTTCAAACGTTTAAAAGACGGGCCGTAACACTCCAACGCTTGAAAATATACAGGCATATACAAAAAGGGAACTCCGCTCTCTTTTTCCTAGGGGCGATAAACCCAGCAACCGCAATAGGTTTAATATAGACAAGTATAGAGAATAGCAAAAGGAAAATCCGAGAGAAAATCAGTTTTTAATTGAAAGAAAAAATTACTGTATACACCAAACACGAACGTTAAAGTTGTATTAATGATGCAGGTCGCTTGCAAAACAACTTACGTTAGGATATTTCGAGAACGCTTTCGATCAAAAGTTTTTTTGACACGCTGAAAATCTTTGATCCAAATCAACCCTACAAACACGTACAGTATAGTTCTCCGCATGAATAAAGTCTCCGACGTAAGGGGGAGGAATCATTCGCGCTCTCTTGTTTCTGTCAAGAGCGTTATAAGGCGTACGTGCCTACATCGGGCCTCCCACTTGCACACACATATTTCCCGTAGCCACAGATCCGTGCGTCAAACTTTACACCCCATGTTGCCCTCTGGAAATCTTAACGGCTCCCTTGTCCCCCTTTACTAAAAGGAAACTTCCCTTTTAGCATACGCTTGAAAATATGCTTAGGTCCTATTAATTCTATACACGCACGAACAGGTTGTTGCGACAACACATTAAAGCATCATGCGGTTCTCAATTCCCGATTCACGAATCCTCGATTCTCCTTTTTCTCCCTCATCTCCCTTATTTCGCCGTTTCCTTTCGCACTATTATCATTGCTAATGTTAACAATCATTAACAATTTCCTAACTATTAACACCAATTAATCATCTCTATGTTGGTAATAGTCGGAGAGCTGGTGACCATTTTTATTTTATTTGCTCCCGGCTATATTTTATATATGTCTTAAAGTACATTCAAATTAGGCTATTTTCAAATTGCTAGACTCCGGATCCGGTTCCTTTGGGTGCTAATGGCTCCAAAAGCTATGGCAATGAGCTACCAAAAAATCTATTTTTAACTTGCCGAGTCATGTACATTTCATTTAAGGGGTCATTTTGGTTTAGATGCTCGAAAAAAGGGGCTATTTTTAGTTATTTTTTTATTATTAAGAAAGAAAGAAAGAAGGCTTAAATAATTTTCTAAAAAAAAATTATATGAATTTTTAAACTACGCCTATAACTCTTGGAGATAAAGACACGAAAGAAGAGTAATAAAAATCTAGGTGTAGTATAGTATACCTGCACTTGAACAATTTTTTTTAGTGTACAGTATCGTATAGTAAGGGATTGTCTTATCGAATTGTTAGCATATGCACGGGATAAAAAGAGGCTATTAAACGTTTATTAGGAAGACCATTCCCCGTAATATCTATTCTTATTCGAAAATGGGGAAAATGAAGTTCAGAATATCCGGCCTGGAAAAACAAGGGAAATTTGTGTCGTTATACGCGAAAACGGACTAGAAATATTGCAAAAATCGGAAAAGTCCTCTACTGGCATTCTCTTTGGGATGTAAATAATATTCTTGAATTTATCTTACTTTAAAACTATTTTTGGTTATTTTTTATATCAATAATAATTCATTTTCCAACTTGCTAAATGGTTGTGAATAAAAGCTATTTCGTTTTGCTCAAGTAATAATTTCTCTATGCGTATGAAAAAAAAATCATTTTACTTTTTTGTCATATCATACGTGTGAAATTACTAGTAAAATGTAAACAATTCACTAGCTAGCTAGATATAAAACCATAATTTTTGCATATGCTCGGCATAAATAATTAAATTGGAAACAACATGCATTTTAAAACACTCCTGTAAATCTGTATGAATATTTAGACGGTAGTCCCTGATGGGTTGATGTTCCTTCCTTCACGGAACGTCCATTTTGAGGGAAAATCGAGAGACGGGGGAAGCAGTTATACGAATCTTTGCAGTAGTTTGTAATTTTCCTGTAATTGTAGGTAAGTATAATTGCTTGAGATAATAAACTAAACGGTTTATTTTGTAGCAGGGACAAAAACTTGCCATCCTTTTCTATTTATTAAGTTGGACCAAAAAATACTGCTACAAAACAAAACTTATAGTCCAAGATCCTAGAGCCCCCAGACCTACGTCATTTTACTGTGGCCATATATACCATATATGTTTTACACAGTGCTATGAAAAACCAACATTTAGTTTTTATTTAATATCTCTAGAACCCTATGAACCACAGTAAATATTTTTTGCACATGTCTTAACCTTGATAAAGGCTATCCTTTTATGTAATTATTATTTGGTAATTTTATCCAGGGGCGTGCAAAATGGGGGGGTGACATCGCCCATTTATTTTTTCTTGAAATCAAGACAATAGGAGAAATCTCGATTTCGTGAAACCCTAGACAAATATTTTCTTAAAAACAAATATTTTGCTCCACCATTTCCTACACTTTCTTTCTCGCTTTTCCACCAAAATTCTACAGACTCAATGACAATTTAAAGCTAAACGTTTATTATATATTGTTTCTATCAAGCCTGATAATCTACCTCGTTCCGTAATTTACAATTTATTAAAACTTGTTCAGATATAATTCAAAATAAACAATAAACAGTCGTTGTTCCTAATTACTTTATCTTTTAAGGGGGCTCATTAAAAATATTTTACATTATAACCTTGTAATATATTTTTCACGCATTTTTTCTGTATCAGAAACTTGAAATTTAACACATTAGCGTATTTTTGATATCAATACGATAATCAATCATTATTTGGATAGTGTTATACAATAGTATGCTAACACACATTGTGTGATGATAAAAACTATTTTATTTTATTTTTTTGTTTGAAAGATCTTCCCCTTTTGAAAAAAAAAAATAATTAAAGATTGTGATACGATTTTATTTTTATTTTTATGAAAATATATTCCCTGATTACAAAATTAAATTAGAATTTTTTTATTATATAAAATTACAATTACAAAAAATTATACATTTAAAAAAACTAAGGTGAAACGCATAGAATGGCTTTTGCATGGGGTATTGAATCGAAACTCTGCCTGACATAGACTAAATGCCGTATATTCACCCTGAGTGGAGTAAAATAAGGATATGCATACACATTAAGGCCTATCCAGAAGCTTGCATAAGAACATAAAACATAAGAATGTCATGCCGTGATTGGCTTACAAGATACATGGCGGCACATCAAGCCAATCACGGCATCGCATTGTTATGTACTATGTTGTTATGCGAGCCTGTGGATATGCCCTTAAGAATTTGTTACCGGATAAAAGTCCAAACGATGGAACCCCTAGCTATTCAGTCTGTTTGTAGATATATTTGTAAAATATAATTCTGTGGTCTGGTTCTAAAAGGGCCAATGTCAATTTGTCAATTGCAACGTTTTCACTGATGTAATATTTTGAAAACGCTGCCTGCTATTGACAAATTAACATTGGCCATTTTAGAACCAAGCCAAAGAATTAAAAGCAGAAATTTGCGAATTTGTTTGTTTATTGAGCAAACTGACAAAAAATGAGTCACAGCTTCCATATCCCCGGGCTCTGCTCATAATAAAACTTGTCAAAAGTTACCCTTACGGTGTTTGGTCTTCGTCCGGCATTTTAGTGAATGAAACCCTTCCGATTATCGCACCCCATCGTGAGTCACAATGTATATTTACATCCTTGTTGTCTGTTTATAATTCTATTCGTACTTCTTTGCTTACCCTATTTGATCAAATTTTCTGCCCAAGATCTACTATTGTAATTTTCCCATCTCGTTAATTTATTTGTTTGTTTTTGCCTTAAAATTTAATTTAATCAAAATTATTTACTTTTTACCCCTTTTTCTTTTTCATCGACTACTGTTATTTTTACTTGGCAACTAGCTGCTGTACCCAATTTCGCACGAGACAATTTAAATTTTGACAACACAAAAAAAATAAATTATTGTTAATGTTTTTTTTATTACAACAGAGATGGCGAATTTAAAAAAAATTATAAACTATTGCTTTAAGTAATTTCTACCAAAATATTTCTTCTGTGGATCTTTCTCGTTCCATCTTGCCCCACTATCTCCAACACATTCCCACAAATTATTTAGGACACTCTTCTCCCCTTTAAAAAATCTTTTGTGCGCCTCTGAAGTTTAAGTTATGAATTTCAATAAATTGTCGTCGGCTTTATAATTAAAAAAATCCAATATTCACTAAAAAGAATATTTTTGCAGTCATAATTCATTCAGCTTTATCTTCATCGTAAATAAACGACCTTAATAATTAAAAGTTTATTCTCGCTTTCGAAAGATGGGACAATGTCCTGAAAGCGAGCAAAAATTTGCAGGAATAAATCCTGCGTTATGGTGTCAAATAGCGTATTTTTTTCTATATGGTCCTCCGTAATTAAATATATTTCGCATTAGGGGCATTAAAAGTTGTACACGGAGAAGACGGTTTATTACAAAAATATGTAACTTTATTTGTGTAAATTTAGTCTCAACGATTAACTTAATGTCTCGTCTCGCAAAAGTCTTGACATTCTGCAGTTGACCTTAGTATTACGAGCTGAGACATAATCGTAGTAGGCCAGACAAGTTTTTATTATGGAAAATGATTCTTTATTTCCATAGCGTATTTGTAGAGAACTTACTTAAAACTTTTAGGTGGTAGGTAGGTGTATTAAAAGTACAAAAATTTAATTAAGAGTCGAAAAGTCTCGATTCTTCACCAAGAGTCTCGACGACGTGACTCTCTTCTTGATTTATTAAATTACACTGTTGTCTTGATTTTCACAAAATCGAGATAAGACAAGCCAAGAAATCTCGATTTCTCGATTGATTGAAAATGCTAGTTAGGTGATAAAGTTTTTTTTAATCACCCTATATTTTTAAATCCGTAAAAGCTTTATGATCCAACTTGACAAAACTTAAATAATAGATGACCTAAAATTAGTAAGATGATTAAAATAGAAATGGAACAAAAACCGGTTAAATAATTAATGCGACAGAAATTACAAAAATTATAAAATTCATTTCAATTCTCGAAATATAGGAAATTAACAGGAAAAAGAAAATGTACCTAATGTCGATCTAAAGGTTAACCAGCCAATCAAATATTTTACTAAAAAGTTTTAATCTCCTTATATATATATTTAAAAAATTATAAAAATATAGAGGGAAAAGTCCGAAAAAACAACAAAAAATATTATAGAGAGTGCCACTTTTTAACATAGTATAAAAAAGTGACTTTGTAGCCCTTATATATTTTCCAGATTTGGTATTTTGTTGTGTTTTGTCGCCTTTGTGGAATCCAATAATGCCAGTAGCAAAGTAGGCGTTAAAAGCAGGGAATTTAAGCGGTTTTTATGTTTCTTTTTCGCTTGACCAGCGAATATATGGAGAAAACCTCCCCGTATACACACTCATACCACATTTGCTACGATTTATATCTGCAAAATCGACACGTGCGTGCAGAAAACTTTTCGCTTTTTTCTCTGCAGCCAAATAGAAAGGCATAATAAAATATATTGACACTTTATGGCTAAACTCACAACATGTTTCGCCAATATCCTTGCTTTTTGCCTTTTCTCCTGCTCTCTGCTGACTCGTAAATGATTATAATTTATGAAACTAATGCATATATTTTATCAAATAAATAAAAGGGACCGTTCAACAATTATGTCACGTAATTTTTAACTACTTTTACCTATGTATAATATACACAATTTATGCTATAATATACTAAGTCACAATTCGGCCCTGTTGTGCAGAAAACAATCAACCCACAACATTTCACTTATCTTAGGTTGGATGTAGGAATGTAGTATGTACGTTTCTAGATCAGTATACTACATTATCTCGTTTTTTTTTTAATTTATATGTTGGTTGCTTTTTGCATAACAGGGCCCAATTTGTACTATATAATATACAGCTCTTTAAAACGCGACTTTGAAATGGTATTAACTAAAAAATATCCGTCAGAAAATAACTTTACGAAAATGGTGCTAGTTGTCATAATCACTAACAATTAAGATTTAAATTAAGAATTAAACCAATGCTGCTTAACATTTTATATCGAAAAATATTTCTGTGTATACTGTAATTATTTTTTGCAGTGTATACTGGGGCATACAGCTACGGGCGGACCATCCGGCCTTTATGCATTGTTTGTTTGTCGTGAGCACAAGTCAGAGAAGAGATAAGTCGCCGGTGGTCAGCCGCTATCGCTTTACACTCCATTTACCCGGGCAACAATGATCCGGGAATTGTTGCCTGATGAACAATACAAACACGAGACACGCAAGTGACCAACGCCAATTGACCATTTACCCACGGGGTCTAAGCGACACGGCCCCACCGCCTATCTTATCTACCAAGAAGTCATTATTCCGATGATAAAGGCCGCCGATTTCTCACACTTGACAACATTGACAAGACGAAGATTCATATTAAGTCTGCCTTGCACAGAAAACGGTTTTAGCAATCCTTATGGATCCTTTATTAACATTAACTTAATAGTCTAAAGGATGGTCATATTAACGTTAAAACACGAAACTACGAATTTAACCAACGAAATGAAATATGTCAAATAATTCTGACATTTTATTGGTCAAACTCTTACTGAGTTTAGTCTTAATGACATTATTTTACACAAAAACACATAAACAATTATACATGGCAGATTTCTGATAATAAATTATCATGTACCAGTTTTGTTTTATTTATATTTTTTAATATGGATATAAAAAATAAAGTATTTGATGATAAATTCTTGTGGTGGGAAGCAGCATTAAATGTTAAAAGTTGCTAATTTTGAGGTCGGTATCTGAATAATTCTAGAGAAATGTCCCAGAGTTCAGAACATAAAACAAGAATAATAATTAAAGGAAAACAGTAAATCTAGCATAAAAATTCATTACAAGCAATGGAGTCAAATACAGGATGTTTGTTTTGGGGCCATATACATAATATAACGTCACGATCTAAAGATTACACTGCAAAAAATAATTACAGTATAAAATAGAAAATAAATAAATTATAAAAAAAACAAACTTTTTAAAATATGTATCTATACATCTGTAGAGTCGCCAGGTAAATATAACGTGTAATTAATTTAGTTGTATTTATTGGGTCTCTTCTAAATTTGAAGTATTTAGCTCAAAGGGTCCTCGAGTTATCCCGGGCAGACCGACAGACAGGCAGATAAACAGAGAATAACAAACAGACAGAAAGACAGATAGATATATAGATAGATTTCTCGGAAAACAGCTTTTTACATTCCTAGGGGAAAGTAAAATAAAATAGCTAAATTGAATTTTAAGGGTATAAATCAAACTAATTCGTAAACATATCCAACGATTTGGAAATAGACCCAGTTAAGGAAAAGTAAGTGGTTAAAAAGGGCACATTATTATTTTATAAATCGGTGTCTTGTAAATTTATATTGGTGTTTAGGATGCTCTTCCTCCGTGCTAAATCAAACCCTTAGCTAGGCAGATAGGGCATTGCTGCTAATTTCTATGCACGATTCGTACGGCTTTATGACTGTCCAAATGAATGGGGTGGACTGAACTGAGCACCTAGGCATATAGGCCAGTCATTTATGTGCTTGTCGATTATAAAAACGGATTTTCGCTAAAGATCTGTGGGTCTGTTTGTCGATCTCTCTGTCGGTCTCACTGTCGATCTGTCTATTGGTCTATCTATCTGTTGGTCTGTCTGTCCGTCTATCTGTTTGCCGGGACAGACTCCCGGAAAATTTGTAACTATAACTTTAGCGTGCTATGAGCTAAAGACTTGATGTTTGTACCATCCATTCCTTATCCAAAGTAGGGCATCGGTAGGGATTAGTTTTGGTAAAAATTGGGGGTGGGGTAAGGTTCAAAAGGGGCTAAAAACAATTTTTGTTTCAAAAAGTTTTCCTTTTCGAAAAAAAAATTTTAAAAAATAAAGTCGGGTCATTTTAAGAATGCGAATGCGGTCCGTATCAAGTAGTGCCCTATACGGCTGGAGTGTTGATTCGACCAGTGGCATACTAATATTTATAAAATCACTTGTAAATCTCAGAAAAAATAAATGAAATGACAAAATACGGCGCCTATGACATGTTGACTGTATACATTTTAAGTTAAGACGCGCCGTTCGCTGATATTCTTGTTGAATTCCTTTAGAGTTAGCGCAATTTCCTATGGACGTACGGTCTATCTTACTTTAACCAACGTTTAAGCGCTCGCTTCGTGATATGCCGTAGTAATAAAAGGGATAGATACTATTAAGTTTGTCCGTGATAATTCCTACCATTCGCATTCATAAAATGGCACGCCTTTTTTTTATATTTTTTCGCAGTTTATTTGGTTGGCCTAATAGGACTACTACTTACAAACAACGGATCCTTAACATTTATCAAGACACTATCAGGAAATACCCGTTTCCCTGTAGCTTTTTGCTTTTCTGCTTTTCCGCATACATTTATTAAAATATTTTATATCACCTTATTTTAAGTTTATGTTTTCTTTTCTCTTTCCTTTTTTTAAGGACTCATTTACATACGCATACTTTTGATTTTGTTTGCGTTATAATTTTAACGTGAGATAAAAAGCACTTGTAATACCAAAACAACAATTTTTGCTGTAAAAAGTTAAAATATTTTTTGATTTTTTTTTATTTTGTCATAGGCTACGACCCTTTAAAAGTTTTCGTGTATTTTTTTTAGCCAGGGGCGTGCGAAACGGAGGACCAGGCCCCCGGTACCTTGTCAATTTTTTGTGGGCTTAAAATTGAATACTGCCCACAAATATTAAAGAATGTAGGGTTAACTTTTTTTATGGAAATGAAGAAATTGGCTGGGGATGGGGTGGGATGAGCTGGTTTTATAATAATATAGGGTTTAATAACAGGTTGAAATTGTAGTTTTTTGAAAATAAAGTAGTCAATAATAGTTTTTTGTTTCTGTTCTTGTGCACCAAACAAAACATTGCATATGTATATCCGACATATGTCGTGTGTTACTTAATAATTAATTGAATGCACTCAAATGAAGCAGTGGTGGTTATTGGTTTTACAAAATCGACAATTAATTTTAAAACGCCGTCCGAGTATTTAGAGAGCCGCGTTATTTGCCATATGTTAAAAAAGTAAATAAGTCCGAATGCCGTTTACACAGGAAAAAATCGATCTACACTATAATTTTTGTTTTAATAATTTTTTTAATTACGAAAAAAAAATAAAAGAATAAAAAAAATAAAGAAAATGGAAAAAAAAATGATTCCAAAACAGATTTTTCATAAAAAAAACAATTTTATCTCCCATTCTCTTTAAAAATGTGTTCCCTCTGCCCTCCTAGCGTAATTTTGCAACTTAAAATATTAAATATATTCCCGAAAAAAAAAAGTTTTTGTTGTGACATTAAGATATTTTGAAAAAGTTAATATCTCACACAGTTCAAAAGTTGCACGTTCTGCGTATCGCCTTCGCCAAAATTGAAAATATAATTTAAAAAACAGATTTTACTTATCCACAATCTATATTATACAGTGTATAATATAAAATACTTGTAGATTAACGTGCTCTAAAAAATAACATTTATTTTTATTGGAATTTTAAATTATTTTTAATTAAAAATAATTTAAATCTGCTAAAGAATTCGAATTCTATAGCCCTCCACTGAACTGTCTTATTAAATGCAATGCAATATGAATTATTGAAATATTACTTAAAAACTGTCACAAACTAATTCATTTTTGTTCTTTGGAAACATTTTTAATTAAACAAGTTTTTCAATAACACCCTATTCTAAATTAAAAAGTATCTTTCGCCGAAATGAATTGATTCTATTCGATTTGTATTTAAATCAAAAAAATAAAAAAGTTCTGGACCATTATACGCGCCTTCGACGGCACTAATACATGTTTTTTTTAACCTCGTACTTAAATAAGCATAAAGTCCAGGACTTGTGTGGGCTAGTAGTAGAGGGAACCACCGGCTTATACTGACTTTTTAACCAGTTTATAGAGAGTGTCCGTTTCACTTATCGCCTTCTCCAAATTTCAACTATTAATTAACTGAAAAAGGCAAATCGGCGCCAGTGAGAATCGAACTCACGCTAGTCTGCTTGCTATGTAAACGCGCTAGGCCACTCCGCTGTGCCTCACATTTCATTGTTTTCTCCCGGCTGTATTTTATATATGGCTTTAATTATATTCAAATTAATTGCTTTAAGATCCGGTTCCTTTGGGTTCTAGAAGCTCAAAAAGCTGTGGACATACCCTAAAATTCTATTTTTAAATTTCCGAGTCTTATTTCACATTAATTAAATTCGGATTAAGCTATTTTCATAGTTATACTCAATAATTTTTGGGGCCAAGTGGTAAAAAGAGTCTTTAAAAAAGGCCTTTGACATGTCATGGTAGGATTTTTAAGGAATTGAGAATTCATTCATTATTTATGAAATTAATTTTTGATTATAAAGAACGTTTTTACCCTTTGGCCTGCAGTATAATTGGTATATCTGTGAAACTAGCCTAATCTGAATTTAATAAACCTAATGTGTTTGACTCGATGAGTTTAAAATAGATTTTTAGGGTAACTCATTTTACCACCTTTTTGGGGTTTCTAGCGCTGAAAGTAAGATCCTGACGATTCCAGTTGGTAAAATAAGTAAAGATTGCTAAATTTTTGGTTATACTAAAACAGTTTCTTGTATATTTGGGTAGTTTAAATTTTGAAAAGGACGTGAAAATGGCATTTCCTGCGTTAAAAGCGTACGAAAAAAATTAAAGTAAATGTTGCTCATTATAATCAAGTCTCACGTAGAAACAAGACAATAATTCTTGGTCGTTCGTCGGTTCGGGGGTCATTTGATGTAACAAAGTACAGGTGAACTGTCTCAGTGATGAACTGCAAATGTAATGAGATGAGAAAATGCATCGAGTGGAACTCAAAGGAGAGACAGAGGGTGGAATGGGGGAGACTACACTAGCAAATGTAACTAAATTATAATCCAACCTTATACTTCCGGAATTTTCATCATAAAATTTACTTTAATTTATTTACATTCTACAAATGTAGCGTTTCTTACGTTTGTCGGTAGCTCT
Organism: Brachypterus glaber; assembly: GCA_958510825.1. Lineage (NCBI taxonomy): Eukaryota > Metazoa > Arthropoda > Insecta > Coleoptera > Kateretidae > Brachypterus > Brachypterus glaber. Next base: position 27,249 of record CAUEHQ010000595.1, read on the forward strand.
CGCGCGATGCCTTCGTTTGTTCGTTGCTTTATTCGCAAATTTTATTACAAATTCAGATGAAGCGTATAGTGCAAGAGTGGCCTATCTGACTTTTATAAATTCTCCATTTGATCACTGAAAAAACGATCTAGATGGGGCAATCAGATCAATAGTTTTATACGAACCAACGATTTTTCTGGTTTGGACTTTTTGGCAACAAGATCAGGGCAACAACACAACTTGTTCTGGTTACCATACACAAAACTTAGATTTTAAGGATTACTAATAGGGGTTTTGAGGGGTGAATGTGTTAAAAAAGTGTTTATTTTCCTTCTCAGCGTGTTTTTCTGAAAAAAAAAGTGTTTTTTTAAGTAGTTTTTTTTTAATTTGATTGGCTTAAACAACGCAAATATCAAAAAAGGTCATTTGGGCTACTCTTGCACTGTGCTCTTCAAATGCAACTACTAAAATTACTAAGTCAAGATTTTATATTCTCTACTAGGCAGATAAATCAAATTCGCTTTCAAATCTTAATTAGATTTTAACACTATTGCAAATTACAATTGACTTATTTTATTTCTTTATATATGAAAACTATTTTTAGTGATAAAACTTATGTAGTATGGGTTGAAGACAAAATGTTGCCCGAGTAAGCCCATTCTAAAAAAATATTTGAACTGATTTCAAATTAAATTTATTTTACGTAAATATTATTCGAACATTTTGCAAAATTTTTATATCTTATAATAAAATAAAGGATGGAAATTAATAGAATTTATTAATTTATTATTATCAATCTATATGAAAATACGAGAGTTTTAAACAAATTGGACCATTTAATTTAATAAAGTAACATACGTTACTGTATATTTAATAAATAATTTTTAGTGAAAACATTCGTTATTAAAAATCAAAATATAGCATAATGAATTGATAATATTGATTGTCATTTTGTATTATTATGTATACACAAAGAGAAATAATTTCTTAAACTAACTATATACTATTTAAGCAAATCATACATTTATGTCAAACTTGGAGATAGACGAAAAGTAGGCAGGCCTATGTATAATGGAATACTGTTTACAAAAAAAAATGTAGGGTGTAAGCATCAACTGGAGATAAGGTGGGACGAAGAGCTGCCTCAAACCATTTTTGGGCTGATAACGGTAAAACTGCCCATATAGGTATCTTCACTGTTTAGTATTTATTATTTGCGAAACGTATTAATTTTGCGAATTGACGTTTCGCTGTTGTACATATTCAGATGGTTTAGTTGTTTTGGGAGTTTAATTATTATTTGCCTTGTTACGAATACGCGTTAAACTCAAACGCCTATTTTACAATTATCCAGGTTATTAAGTTTTACCATTAATAGGTAACCCGAAAGTTGTGTAAGATTTTGGGACACAAACTTATGCAGAGTTGAGCAATGATAACAATGCAATTAATTTTAATATGCTCTATTATTTTTTGATAAATTATTTTGATTTAGTATTAAATAACTCTACATATAAATAAAAGCATAAAGAGTAATATTAAACTGAAATTTGGTTAAATCGCATTTTATATACTCAGCACAAAATACAAAAGTAGTTCAGATTTTTAAACTTATGATTACTTTCATTATTACTTGATTTTATGTTATAATTTAATAAATTTTATAACAAATCAGAAATAATTTCACTAAATTATTAACAAATCACGTAATTGTTATATGTAACATTTACACAATTCTATTTAGTTATGTGAGCTTTCGTAATTATATTATAAATTCACGAAACTGTTATTTTAGTGCTTATGGTTTGGCCTTTCATCGGTTTGTTAATGTATGTGTTTTATCAAAGAGAAAAAGTGTCAGTCCCAGTGGTAAAATTGCAATAAAAAATTACATATTCTTCCACCCTAATGCATTAGTGTGTAAATATCGGACACTAGCTAAAGTCAACATAGATTTAGGTGTAAAGCACGTCGAATTCCAATACCATTGGCCTTCTATAGACCTTCTAATGTCGCCCAAGAGATCCCGGACTTATAATACATTTCTGCCCTTCGCTCTATTTCAGTTATCTACATGTTATTGATATTCTACGACACGACACATTACTTTTCACTACCAATTGTTTTTTATCCTGTATTATTTCCATCGTCAAAACGACAACGGCTGGATCAAACGATCTATAAATCGCGAGGTGAAAAGCAAAAGGTCCATTTTCAAAATTCTGTTTACAACAAAATAATATTTTTCTCTATAGTTAAAAATTAGAATAGAAAAAAATTACAAAATTAAAAAAATATATTTATTTTGCGCCCCTTTAACCCTATCCCGATTTTTACCAAAATTAAGGACTTTATATGGGGAACCTATGATCCAAATTTGAAGCTAAAAGCGTCACCGTAGTTACAAAATTTCTTGGAAATACCGATAGTCAGACCGATAAACCGAACGAACAACAGACAATTTTTTTTCGCGGAAATCGAACAAAAACAAAGTACTCAAATAAAATGTATTGTAATAATATAATAACTGTATTTTTCTCGAAAACAGTTAATCATACGGTATTACACCAAGAGTACCTACCTTTTTTATGTATTTTTACCCGAGGAAAACAATTCTAATAATAAAAGTCCAAAAAAATTAAACAGGAAACAGTTTTGGGCTAAAAAGTAAGAGGGAAAATAAAAAAAAATATGTGTAGGTAAATGTATTGTTTTGTCAACCGCAATATCTTTATATGATCACACTGTATATCACTATAATGATATACATTTGTTTCTTCAATACAGAATCAATTTGGTAATAGTGATATGGCAGATAATTTTTTGTACTGACTTCCACAGGGCCTCTATTTGATATTGATCCCATGTTATGAACACATTGATGTATAGATGACATTAGCATGACATGGACAATATAAGAACGTCGATATGTTTGCCTAATACCGTCACATTTGTAGGGACTATTGGGATTGTTGAGTGTGGATTGGGAATATAGACAATGTATATTAGGGTGGAGTGATAAAGTTTAAAAAACTTTGTCTACTTTCCTTCACAGTATATTTTTATGAGATAAAATTAGAAAAAAAAAGCTAGAAAAAACAATAAAAAAAGTATGAAAAGAAAAACAATTTTACGAATTTTTAAAACAAAACACAAAGAAAATAGGAAGAATATTCAGAGAATTTATGTAATATTTTTTGATTATCAATCTGTAATTAAAAAATGGTATTTTTTTAGAAATAATCATAATCATTTGCAATTTTGGCGAAGGCGCAGTTATTATTGTATAACAAATACATCACCTAACTTAGGAACGGTATAACCTCAAAGGAATATTTCATTTGCACAAAAAAAACTATCCTTTGGCATATCTCTAACATTTTTAAGTTATAATATTACTTTAGGACCAGAGGAGGACAATTTTTTAAATAAAAAAGGTACACAGAAAAAAAAGCTTGCTATGTACACGCGCTAGCCACTACGCTATGCATCCCATCAACTCTTCTTCTAGCCAAAGACAAAGAGTATATCCAGTCTGGTTCTGCAGGACTCTATGTTCCCGATTGGAATACGGGAGAGGGTTAAGTCGCAACTTCACGGGACTTAAAATACATCTTATACCAAGTTCTACATCGACACGTTTCTCTTCTAGCTGAATTAATTACTAATCTTCTAGCATTAACTTAGATTTACAAACACGTTAATCTTTATAAACGATTTAACAGCATTTACACGTTAACTATAGCTTTACTAAGTTTGAGAAATAAATATGCCAGGGCGCGTATCCGTCAATTAACGTATTTAATTTGAATTGTAGATTTGTCTTAGTTTTTTGGATCATTTTAAAAATAAAAAAATATATAGTACATAGTTTTCGTTAAAGTAGTTAAAGTCACACTATTTAGAGAAAACCCAAACAAAAAGCCATTTGTGAAACTGGAAATTTAAAAAGGGCAGTTGAAAATTTAACATTTGCAAACCAAAATAAAAAGTTAGGAACCTAAGTCTGTTCAAAAAAGTTCAATAATTCAAAATAGGTATTAGTTCAGTTTTGAAAAAAAAAATAGTTAGAAATGTTGATATCTTTTGGGGCTGTGTAGGTAGTATTTTAATGAAAACATCGCCTGTATGTTTGGTTTGGATAATTGAAATGTCGGGATTGCAGTGTGCAGTTCGGTTGTACAGTAAGTGTAGTTTTGGCTAGACACTAGACGCAGATATAGCGGATAATCATTACCTAAAGCTACCTAATTTGCATTTGTTCTTGTTTGCATTTTGGCTTCCTTCAACTAGCTCGACTTGACTTGAGATGAAACTCACGACATGTCGCGAGGCAACAGAAAAAAGTTCCATAGTATTTTTATAATTTTTCATGATTTTATCATTTACATGACCAACTGAATTTTTTGCTAAAAAATTTATAATTTTTACATATTCTGCTATTCTACTATTTTTAGTTTTTACAAATTTGCACTTTCCCCTAGAGAATATCTAAGGTCATTAAAAAACTATTGTCTGTTGTTGGTCACTCGGTCGATCTGCCATTTGTCCAGGACATTTATGACCACAATAACTCAAGAACACTTTAAGTTAGATTTTAAATTTGGAACAAAGTTTCTTAAACAAAATTCTCGACTAGGTTTATTTTTGGTAAAAGTCAGGGTGGGAAAATGGGTCAGAGGGTAAAAACTGGGTATTTAAAATAATTTTTTGTAAAAAAAAATATTTTTTATTTTTGAAAATATTCTACCTATGGAACTTTTTTTTATTATGTCACGATAAAACAACTACGTTAATTTCAAGTTACATGTTTATGCTCGTGCGATCCGTTTTCCTTCGTCTCCTGCCCTCCTGCTTGCAGGATTTGTTACTTTAATTTAATTTTACCCTTAATCAACTACTGAATCTACACATTAAGCTTTTTATATCTGCCATTAAGTCAACACTAGTAAATATACACGAATAATACAAAAGTCACTCACTAAAGAACGATTTAAGGTGAAATTTAAATAGTCGGAGAAAGTTTGATTAAAAAAAAATAGATTTTTGTGAACTGCAGTGTTTCTCTAATAGCCCACTAAAAAGATAGAGCTGGTCAGGGCAGCCCATCAATAGATAAATACGAAACATCTATTGTTTTGGTTGCTGTTACCCGAAATCTGGTAAGGGCAACAAGACAAATTCTGGTGCTTACCAGATCCATTATTTAATTTTGAGTGGGCACCCTAGTGTATAATCTCAGTATATTAAGGTACAAATAGGTATAATATTAATAAAACTATAAATAAAAAATGATAGAATCGACTGCGTTGGTTTTAACGTCAAATGGTCTATTGTTATGTTCCGCTGTAATATCTAATAGCCAAGCCATTTGAAGCGAACAAAACAAATGCAATACCTTCTATGGTTTGGCATTTAAACGGGCGCTATATTCAACTTATGCCCGAATGGCAATTCTTAACGCAAAACTTTTCTAACTTATATTGCCGAGGATAAAAACAAGATCCCTATAGATTTTATAAGCAGCAGTTGCTCTGCTCTTTGCTTTTACTTTATAACACTGAAACTTGATCGATTGCCCCGGCAAAACAACTCACGATTCACTAATTCCATCTAACCCTCGAATTAGATATTTTTAAATTGATCTGCATATTTTATTTTACTCTGCTTCTCGTTGTTGAGAGAAAAATAACCGATTTAAGGGTAATTGAAGGATGGATCTTTGGATAGAAAAAGTCCCACCAGGTGCTTGACAAGCTATATCTTTATTTTTAAAAAGACAGAAACTTATTAAAAAAATTAAAAACCTTAAAGTGGCTCCCTTTCCAAAACCAACCCTTACTAAACCCCGTCACTCGAGTCCAGACTTAAACTTTTTTCTAATTTTCTCTTATGTCCACTAACAATGTTCTTAATCATTAATAATAATTCACTAAAGTAAAAGTATTTTATGGACATCCTCCTATGCCTTTTGGGGGTTGCTACGAAAAGAAAAAAGTTTATAAAATGAATAACTTATTTATTTTTATTGCTCATTCGAGTAGATATTTTTTATATTCGTTTACTCAACTAAACAATTCTTTTACATTAACCATGTCATCCATTTTTTGTACTTATTATTTAAAACTAGAGCATAGTTAGGTTTATTTAATTCCGTTTCTTCAATGTAAGATCTAAGCCCAATGAAAAGGTATGTTATTTACCCTTAAACTTTAGTTATTATGTTATAATTTGAATTTAGGTATAATCATGAGACAACAATCCGGGTATATTAATATATCAATAATTCACATAAATACATACTATATCTTGGATTTAATTAATGAAAACCATTGTAGAAGATTTACCCTCGGCCTGTTTTGCATAATGTGTGGCGTTCTAGCCCGCTTAAATACACTTTGTTTTCCCTTTTCAATTCCATAACAACCATCACTAGGTATTGCTTCGCGTTATTGCTATCCCAAGATAAAATTTACATCCATTTGGGTTGCTATGAGCTAATAAACTTATGGTTAATTTTTAGGCTCGATTTTCGGAATGTATTGAACATTTCTTGACATTTAACTTTTGGTTCCATCTAGCGAGTGTCTTGACGATTGAATTACCTTAGTATCACGCGTCGAAACATCTCCACAGTAAGCCAGGCAAGTTCGTATTATTGACAATTATTCTTTATTGCCATAACTTGTGTGAAGAGAACTTACTTAACGCTTTTAATATTTTTAAAGAAATACGGTTATTTTTTACCCAAAAAAAAATATAGAAGGGGATAAGTCTTAGCGTTACGAAGCGTTATATAGAGGAAGAAGTCCAAATTTGCATATTTAAAGTATACTTTGACGCACGGATCTGTGGCTACGGGAAATATGTTTGGAATGTGTGTGCAAGAAGAGAGCGCGAATGATTCCTCCCCCTTTCGTCGCAGACTTTGTTTCATGCGGAGAACTATATGACCTCTTATTAAACAACGTATATTTAGTATATAGTGCCAAATCATACTCACTTTTTTTGTTTCTTTCAGTGTAGTTAATTTGATATTCTGATTTTTTGAGTAAAATAAAATAAATAAAGATTTTTTTCAGCGGAAATACCTTTCTTTGAATTAAAAAATAAATTGTATATTGGAATAAATACGGAATGGAAGTGAATATCCAATTTCAACCGACGCGCCGTGCATTTCCAAGTTTGTTAACTTTGGATGTAGATGAATATTTAATGGCTTATCTTAATTACTAAGGACTAATTACATTCTGTTACAGGTCAAAACTAAAACTTGAAACTGAATTAAATAAGACTAATAAAATAACAAAGAATCCTGAAAAAAATTGACATTAGATGTAAAGTTTAAGTCTAATCAACTTTAAGAAGGTTTATATAGGTACAGGATTTCTTGATTTCGAGAAAAAATTAAGTCAAGAGTTTTATTTCAAAAATTTAACACATCGAGACATCGAGAGTCGAGATTCTTAATCAAGAGTCTCGACTCCCGAAATCGAGACAAGATGAGAAATCTCGATTTGGACTTTTTACGATTTTATATGAATATTACATCTAAATTACATGTGATATTTATGTAAAATTGTAAAATTACATGTAAAATCTCGTAAATTTTACTTGTACCTGCATGGCAACACATTACCTATGATTCTATTTATTTTTACAGTGTGGTTCCATTCGCGTAAGAGAGCCAAATATTAATTTTTTCGATAACTTTTTAACGGAAGGCCATAGAAGCTTGAAATATTGGCCCGCTAAATGTAATAAATTAAATTTTTGTAAGCAAATGAAAAAACCTTTTTTAATTTCACAGTATATTTGATGTGATAAAATCATTTTTTTTATCCTATTAAGAGATAAAATAGAACCCTTTTCAGTTGGAATATCACAAAATGTGTTGAAAATATTGTTGAAAATGTGTTGACAACACGTTGTGTTGTTGATGATAAACAGTTGTTTAGATGAGGTTCAACAGAAGTGATAAACAGTACGCGTTTTAGCATTTAAAATCTGAACACTGTTAAAAATAATTGGAATATTTAAATAGGATTGAAATATTCAGACGATATTTTTGTCCATTTGTCCATTAATATCACTGCTCTACAAAAATTGATTTTTTTTATTTGTCGGGGACCTTTTAGTTGATTTTGGTTATATTTGTGCGCTGATTTCGCTTACTTCTTCCGCAGCAGTATTCGATTCTAGGTCTACTGATCTTTCTTCTAACTCCCATGATATTATATAATGTGACCGTTTGATACTTTCTCCGAACTGGGGTTTCACGAGCGTTGCGAAACGGAACATCTCGTTTTGATTGTCGATTTATCATATCTTGACCGTGAGAGTCTTGATATTTAATTCTCGTTATCCTGCAGGGTTGGCTGACAGCTGACCTTTGTATCACGCGTCAAAACATCCTTAAAATAGGTCAGACAAGTTTTTATCAGTGACTATTATTCCTTATTTCTTATATTTCTTATAACATAATTGTAGAGAAGCTTGTAAAGCTTTTGATAGGTAAATGAAAAGTACAAAAAAAAATTCCAGTCGAAAAATTACTGTTCTTGATCAAGAGTCTTGACTTTTGACGACGTAACTCTCTTCGTGTTTCGATTTTATGAATTACACTCCTTTCTTGTTTTTTGTCGAGGCGAGACAAAAAATTCTGATTCTCGTGAAACCCTTTCCATACGATACGATTTTCCCTAATTCTCTCCAATACGCATTCATTTGTAAATAATTTTTAAATATTAAAATTATTTTTAACCGTGTATTTTGTGCCCCTGTTCCAAATGGTAATTTAATACATGAATTTATGTATTAATTATGGTTTATTAGTCAACAAGTCTGTTTTGTATAGTAAAATCATTTGAAGAGATTTATTACATGTAAACAAATATTGTTAATTCCATATTCATGGTAAATTATTTTAGTTGGATGCAGGTCAACATTCAGCCCAATTATTTTGATTATTGTTGATAGATTTTGATAAGGTATTTTAGATACATTTATTTAAAAAAAAATCTTAAAAACCTAAAGGTAGGTATTGGGCTCATGTTCAAAACTTAAATGTTATAGATCTTTTTATTTGGCTCAGCATTTTCATTAGTTTTGCCGTTGACAATATTTTTAGAATTTATCCCATGCAATTTTCATTTTAATTTCACCTACTGAGCTTCAAGTAATGATTGCTAAACTTTAAGCTACGATTGATAAATTTTTGGTGATGTTTGCAAAGGTTTTGGTAATTATTGCTGAGTTTTTGGTAAAAATTGCTGAATTTCTGGTAAAGATTGCTAAATTTTTGATAAAGATTGCTAAATTTCTGATAATATTGCTGAACTTTAGGTAATAATTGCTAAATTTCTGGTAATGATTGCTAAATTTTTGTTAATGTTTGTTAAATTTTTGGTAATAATTCCTGATACCTGATTATTTTGCTAATATTTTCTAAATTGTTGTTAATGGCTATTTTTTTGTGCAATAATTGCCAAATTTATTGTAACGATTAGTAAAATAGTATTATACGTTGGTATTTCGTTAAATGAAGTATATTATCGAATTAACTGTATTTGGATATTTATTTCTCGGTTTTAGTTCTAATTTCAGCAAATGTAATTAATGAATTGATGTCTACAGAGAAGAAATAAACAAGCCGTGAAGATAGGTAATGCTTCGCATGTCATAGGCTACTCTACACTGTATATATAATATATTGCGATATATAATATTGCGATCTTTCACGTAAATTTTAACCCTTTCCTGCCCAGTGAGGTTTTTGATATCGCTGAAATTAAATTTGATAAGAAAATTCAAACCCCAACTCCGGCGCCCTGGGTACGGGGGATATTTTTTTTTATTTTCAGGGACAAAAACGACGATCATTGGACCAGGCCGGAAGGGATTAAAACCCAAAATTTAGTTTTTTGTCGACCCCTTTTTCCTTTTATATGTATGTATATTCTTTCTAAAAATTTGGATTTTATACGACTTTTTAATTTTCCATATTTTTTTTAATTGGCGCTCTTAATATTTTTTTAATTATTAAATTAATACTTTCATTAGTCAAAGCAATATTTTCTAAAAATTTCGAGTTTATCGGAACTTTCATTCTAATTTTTTTTTTCCAGAAGCATACGGATTGACAGACAGCCGGACAAAAGTTATTCAGAATTGTATAGAATACGTGTATAAAAAAAATAGGGTAATAGTTGACTCTTCCAACTAGATAGCCGTGAAGAGTATAAAAAAAGGACACAATTCACGCTGCTACCCCCCTATTTTACCCCTTTTTCCACCTACCACTTTAGACGTGACAGAAACAAGTATTTATTTCCAACGGAACTCCCGTTTGTAAACACCTCTAATTGTAACGTCAATAAATATACATGTATACCCTTCTCCCTTAATGAAAATGTCTATCCCTAAACCATCGTTTTAACAACAAAATAAATCTATTGTACATTTTGAAAATTTAATTAATTAACGAATTCGAAATGTCCTTATCTTAATAAATTCCATAATCTGTTACTATCCCTATTTCATTAATCGTGTCAGTAGACAAAGGGGTCATGTGACACTTTCAATTTTTTTCTTATTCATTTTTCGGTTTTATGAGGCCACATTAAATGTAAATAAAGTAGTCGGGCCTTAAGTCATTTTTTTGTCCTCTCCAGCGGTGTATCACCCTTTAGAATTTGACTCCCTGGGAGCTTAGATATTTACAATTCAGCTATATGCAATTATAACAGCAGGCTTTCGAGAATAAAGGATCAGGGTTTCACGAGAATCGAGAAATCGAGATTGCTTGTCTCGATTTCGAGAAAAAATCAGTCAATAGTCAAGTCGGCCAGAGTCGAGACTCTTGATTAATTTTTTGTAGTTTTGATACATCTACCACTTAAAAGATTTAAGTAAGTTCCCTACACACACGTTATAAAAACAAAGAATAATTGTCAATAACAAACACTTGTCTGGCGTATTGTGGGGATATTTCGACGTGTAATACTAAGCTCAACCAACCCTGCAGAATGCCTAGAGTCTTTAAAATCAAGACTCTCGAGAACCAATACAAGAACTTTACCGTCAAGCCTTTCGATAAAGGAGACAAGAAGCTTCAGAAAAGATCAACCTGTTTCTTGTCTCGAAAATCGAGACTCGACAATCGAGACAGCAATTTCCATTTCTTGACTCTGGGAAAGACAAATATACTTAATATACGACTAATTTTCTAATGTGTGTAAAAATCGGAAATATCCCGTTTTGAAAATTACACCTTGTATAATAATCCCGCTTTGTTTGGGTAAATCCTTTTATGACTAAGGGTTGTTAATAAATAGTTTAACTTGTGTATAGTTTACGATAATAATTTAAGAAAATTGAATAGGTATAGGAAATTTGTCGTCAAATTCTTTAATAAGTTAAGATTGTTAACTTAAGAAATAATTTAGGAATGAGTAAAGGTGCAAGAATACGCTCGAGTTCGAAGGAATTCGAATTCCACATGTAATTTATAGGAACGAAACCATAATACTGCACCACGTATACTAAAGGACGTAATACACTGATTAATTTTGAGCAGGTGAGCGCTTAAGGGACAATTACAAAAAAAGGGGGAGTTTAAAAGTTGGCAAAGTATGTACTGTCGTCAAGTGGTAGTAAAGAATACCTACACCAAATTTCATGTTTATATGTCAAGGCGTTTAAAATTTAGCATGGAATGACCTTAAATTACCAAATTTATAGGTACGTTGCTTGGTTTTGTTGCTCTTTGCAAATACCAAAATATTATACCAAATTTTATGTTTCGGGATCGATGCGTTTAAAAGTTAAATTTTAAAATTTATTGCCGATTTGCCTTTTTCAGTTAATTAATAATTGAAATTTGGCGAAGGCGATAAGTGAAACGGACACTCCCTATAAATTGGTTCGAAAGTCAGTATAAGCCGGTGGTTCCCTCTACTACTAGCCCACACAAATCCTGGACTTAGGGGATGCTTAATTAAGTATATAATAGTACGAGGTTAAACAAACATTTGTAATTTGTAAACAGTCTAATAAGGTATAAAACACCTTTGTATGTAAGGTCCCAGAATGACTAAAAAACTAATAAATAATGTAATGTAATGTAAAATATCATAACTTTATGACGAAGATGATGATGAAAATGGTTCCATAATATATTGTATCGTTAGATAAAAATTTTTTGTCGTGGGGAGATATAGGTACACTGTAAATAATATATATGTAATTTTACATGCAGAATCATAGGTAATGAGACAAGTAAAAGAGGTTTTACATGTAATTTTACGATTTTATATGAATATTACATATAAATTACATGTAATATTCATATAAAATTGTAAAATTACATGTAAAATCTCGTAAATTTTACTTGTACCTGCATGGCAACACATTACCATCATCATCATATCATATTCTATTTATTTTTTACAGTGTAGTTGTGGGCCATAGCTTATGGCCTTTGGCCTATCCTGTGCAAACAGGAACGTAACCAAAATAGGGGACCTATTAAAGGAAACTATCTTAAGAAGTGACAGTAAAGGTATTTCCTAATATATTCAGATAAAGTAGCCTTAAGACGTTTACGCGACAATATAGCACTGAACTAATGCTTTTCTGACCGAACTACATAAATAATCTGCCAAGGGTAATTAAGATAAGGACGTGTTTAATATTTCAATGAGCTTATGCGAATAGATATTGGGGACGCGGCTATATATTGCTGAGGTGCTAAGACTATTGTAAATCCCCACCACTTTAATTAATTCTGATTGTTCCCTTATTGCTTTCCTGCGATATTAGGAAGGACTTTGGACGAAAAATTTGGAAGCCTTGCCTTAATAGGGGAAATTATAACGCTTAACGTCATTATCTTACAAAATCTTACAAAACTATAGAAATTGATGCTAGCTTTTTCACACAAAAAAATATCTATCATTGCTTCGTCCTACTTCTTCATTGACGTTCACCCCCTTTCTATTTTGAAAACTGTTCCCCCTTTGATACATATTTTAAATTTTAAGTCAATATGTTATACTGCTTAAAAGTTAAGTACACGCACACTGCGCTCAGTACAAAGTTTTTGGTGCACTGTAAAAAATTATGGGAAAATATATGCTTTGAAAAGTCCAAACGACATCAGTATACTAAATAAAACCCTTATTACCAAACTTCAAAACTTTACTATATTAAAAAATTACCATGAATTTTTATACCACAATTTTTTTAAGGTGCGCCTTCGCCATAATTGCAAATAGTTATGATTTTGCAATTTTGGCGAAGGCGCGTACACACACACATTTAATTTTTTTTTCCTTTTTCTTTTATGATCTGTGAATAGTAGATTTTTTATTTATATGTTCATTCACTCCAAACCAAAAAAAAAAAAAACTCATTAGAGTCTATTTAAGATATACAATGTATATTATGCATATGGATTTTGGTTTGGACTTTTTATCCCGAACAAAAAACCGCATTTCACCTTTACAGCAATATTTTCTTTCGAGTTTTTTTATCGTGTTTTAGCAATAACACAACATTGGTAGAGTAACGGGCATCAATGTTTGTTGATACACGTTGTTTGTGGGAATTACAGTCGAACGAATGTATTTATTTGCTGGCTTATTCCAGATTCGACACCTGTCGTGTCTGCTTATACAAGATACATTTCAATTGATAGTTTTTAATCTGCTTTTGTTTCCATACAAATACTGCTGTTGGAAAAAACAAGCCTTTTCCCTAAAAAAAGCAGCCGTCTCGAATGAGCGAGAGTACTTTTTTGTAAAAAAAATAAATTACTCATTGATTAGATATTTTCTATAATTTTTTTTTACAGTTTGGGGTCCCTCCCCCATCCCGCCATGGAAAAAAATTATAATAATTTTTGTGTAATTTTTATTTACCATTTAGGTGGTTTTGTATTTTTTCTTTTATTGCGATTTATAAAAGAGTTATGGACAAAACAATATTTAACCACCCTTTTACCGCCTCTCAAAAACGAACTTGACATAAACTAAAAATCAAAAAAAAAACAAGAAAATTTGATACGAGGCCTTCTCAAAGAAATCAGTATATATCTACATTACCATATGAAATAATTTCCCCTCAATTATTGAGGTCTATTCTACTAAAACACCTGGTATACAAGTAATATATGCTAGTAATTTAATTTTTATTACATTATTTTTTCTATTCGAGAATTTAGTGTTTTATATTAGTATCATTATCTTAGCTATTGAAAAGGTTTAGGGAGATATATTGGGGTTCAAGACGTAGTTAAGGGAATTGTTTATTTGTAATAAAATTTGTGGACAAGTAAACGTTTTCCTCCTTGTGTGTGTTTCCCTGTTTGTTTCCTGTTAAAATTAAGTAGACAGCAGTTTGTCGTAAGGGAGTGTTTAAATATAACGTTACGATAGTTATAGAAAATACTGCCCTAATAACATGATTTTTTAAGCAATTTATCGTAAAGAAATAGGTGTTTCAGAATTTGGAACAAATTTTTGGGTAATATCATGTGAAAAAATATTAAGTTTACCGTTACAGGAGTCACAATGTATGTAAGAAAAGTAAGATTTAATGTTTTACGTAATAGAGAGTCCCTCATGAATATTTTCTATGTTTTAGTATTGAGGAAGGTAGGGATGTGGAAGGGAATAATATCAGATTGACAAAGCCTCGACTCTGTCGAAACTAGTTTGTTTTTTAATTGTTTGCATTTTTTGGTTACCAAGCATAATTTTACATATTTTGAGATTAGATAAAGGAAATGTTTTGCAGAATTGCTCTTAAAGTATTTATTTTTAATGTTTGAATACTTTTAAACTAAGCTTGCTATCCTCTCTAATTATATTTCCGTTCTTCAGGGAGGGATATTTAGATTTTATACATTTTAGCATTAAAAAATCTTGGAATGAAAAACCTCTGCCTGTAGAACTGGGTTTCTTGTTTATTTCTTCATGTTTTTTAGATAAGAATATTTCCAAATATTTTTAGGACTAAATAATAAAAATCTTTTGCAAATTGTTTTAAAAATATTTATTTTCACCCGAATCTTTTATATTATCAGAATCTATTTTTATTCTTCGTTGGTATATATGTATGCAGTTTAGTGGTAATAGCTCAAGCCTAAGTATTAATAAATTGAATGTAAAAGTGCGGCCAAGTTTAAAATTTTTTGGGCAATTTATTGTAAAGAAATATATTGTTTAGGCAAAAAAGATTAAAAAACTGGGTAGGTGATGGGCATGACCATGGATATTTAGATTGTCTGCGTTCGTATTGAGAAAGGTAGAGGATAACGGACGGAATAATGTGAGACTGAGACGGCTATGTAGTTCAGTAGGCGGTGGGAGGAGTCGCGGACGAAAGATGAGAACCTCCTTAAAGGTCGGGCGGCTGCGACCGCCGCCGCTTACCAGGAGGCGGCAAAACTGAACGTCTTCCCCGCCGTGGTTGTATGCAACTTTAAGCTAATTCGCTTCTCTAAATGCAGGTTACCTGGAGGGGCCTCCAACGCGGTTCCAGCATCTCTTCTGCTGAAGGTGGCCTGCAGGAGGGAGTCGCAGCGGACTCTTCTGCTGGAGGCGGCCTGCTGGAGGTTGGCGGTGCGGATCGGAAAACCGGCAACGACCACGTGCTGTATCGGGGGTAGGATAGCCAAAAGCAGTACACCACGATCCCGTAGTTGATGTTAGACTGAGTCTGGAGCATTTTAGAATAGCGTGGTGGCAGAAGCGGCGGCGCACGGGTCACGATTTTTTTTACTCGTCGCGACAAAACACATGTAAATTGCCAACTCATATATCAGGTGAGCTTTACTAAATATGGTCAAGACACAAAAAGTATGAGCAAAAACATCCTCAAAAAAATCTGGTGAGAAAAAGTCCAAACGAATTAAAAAATGACAAACGATATTTTTAAATATAGGCTCTGTTCATAAATAAATACTGGCTGTTGGAAAAGCCCCTCAGCTTCCTCTTACGCCACTGAATGTGGAAGGTGTAAATAAAAAAAACTAGTAACAATTGTAATTTATTAAAAAATAATTTTAGTTGGTAAGATAGCTCTGAGCCAGTCCGTCTCTGGAAACATCCTGCAGATAGAATTATATTTGTTTAATGACGTTGGCTTGATATTTAGTAAATTAGTAAACAGATCCGACTAAAATCTAGTCACTAGACAGTGATACCATTGTTAGATTAGGCTACTTGGTCAAGAGATATGGTTTGGACTAGGGTTGCCATATTCCTGAAACTACCATCATAATCATAGTTGACAATCCCGAGTCCTTTCCATAAAATCCGCTTTTCCTCAATTAATCAAATTTAAAAAATGGCTTAAGATGGCGTGGGACGAAGAGCTGCTTTAAACCAGTCTTAAAACTAATAAATTGATGATGATGGTTTTGTTCTTTAAAAAAGTAAATTTTGATTAAAAAAATGGACAATCGATCCGAAAAATAAAATGTATGTACCTAAAAATCTATAGATTATATATACATTATAATGAAAACATATCCAGACTTACGAAATCTCATGAACATTAATATGGACATTTTAAAAACAGCCTGAAATCTTATGAAGTCCCTTGAAATCTTATGAAATCCCATGATGAGGGCAGATAACTCAAGAATACTTTAAGTCAGAAATTGAAATTTGGACCAAACATTTGTTACCAAAACTTCTCGCTTGGTAGCAACCCTAAGTGACCAGAGTTAACAATTCAAAATGAGGTAGATTGACCGTTTTACGAAGGGTGCAACGCACTATGAAACAATTTTATTGAAATTAAAACCAAAGTTTTAAGGATTTTTGTTATTTATTATAGCCTAAAAACTGACACTGGACTTGAAAAAAAATCACAACTAAATATTAAGGAATTTCCCAACTCTAAAAAAAACTAAACTAAAGTAAAATTTTTATGAAAAAAGGTCCTCACCTCCAAAAATTTCCCTACCAAAATTAAGGAATATCCCAACTCTGAAAAAAAGCTTGACCCCGAAGGAAATTGGTGACTAAACAAAAAAAAGTTTCTCATCTCTGCAAATTTTCCAACTTTACCGTTTCAATTTTCCCAACTGAAGTATTTTGATGACTAAAAAGAAAAAAAAAGGTAATCGCCTCTACAAATTTCCCAACTGCGCAACTTTGTATGGTACCCCACCTGAGGGCATCCCAGAGCTCATGAACTTTAAGTTTTCTCACTGAAAAGTACATTTTCCCAACTCGAGCATGGTACTCCTCAATAATCGAGACGAGAAGTTCCGTTTCTCTAATCTCGTGAAACCCTAATCAGATTGTATTGGGATCATTTTAACTGGGATCAAGCGTGTGGAACGAAATTTCGCTTGGGATCACCCATGAAAAGTCCCATAGTGCCCATAGTGCACTGTAGAGATGTTTAGGCGTCCGTCGCGGTGTGGTCCGGGTTTTTCCCCGATTTCCGAAATGGTATTTGCTCATCTCAGTGGGTACTGGATAAGTCCTGCCAACGTAACGGACTAAGCGTATGTATGTTTCTGTCTGATAGCAAACAAGGGTATTGATCAGCAGATGAGTAAACAAGTTGCTAGGGTATGGGTAAACCTGGCTATCCTACAATCTTTTCCATTTTCATTAATAATTATCTTAATACTTCTGCCTATAAAAGTATACATTCCCTTACAAAATTTTTTTTAAAAGAAATATTTATTTTTTCCAAAATTTATATTTATAACTCATTTTTTATTTTTTTCTTCAATTCTTCAAAACATTTTTTATTTTTTAAATAAATAATTTGTTACCACCTTTGATTCCAAGATTGATGGAATATACAAAAATGAAGACAGCATTTTCCGCCAATAAATATTAATTTGAAGATTTTTATTCCGGAAATTTGAAGTAAAATTTTCAACTATATTTTTGGACATTTTTTGCAAAATTATTGGAGAGCCCCTAGCACAAGCCAGAAGCTTATTTGGAGCTCTCCATGACTCTGTATGATGGTAAAATAAATAAATAATTAAATAAATTTAAAGTCTATAGCTCAAAGCGTTCTCGAGTTATCGAGTTATCGTGGACAAAAAGACAGACAGACCTGACAGACAGGCAGAAATTTTTGGAATGTTTATGCAATGCCGCTATTTTAAATATAAAAAACAATAAGGTTGTAGACAAAAATAAATAAATACTTTGTTAAATTCTTTTATCAAAATCAGTCTCAAGTTAGAACTATTATAGTTCAACATAGATGAAGAATAGAAAACCTTTTATTAAAAAGCTGTCATGTTATATATCCAGACAAACCGACCGACAGAGACCCTTTTTTGCAGAAATTACTAGGTATTTTACATACATAAAATAAAAATGCCATGTTTTATTATTTTTTGTATTACAAGGCTCCCTAGCTCTAATCTGTTAAGAAAAAAAGTCCCTTGACTAAAATATTTTCAATATTAATTATACTTAATGATAAGATAAGCATAAGAATTAATAATTTCAATTAATTGATAAATCCATCAGTTTAAATTAAAAAAAAAAGTTGATTTTTCTTTAATCATAATTTAAAAAGGATACTGTACAAGTAAATGACGAAAAGTTTAGCAACTGCTATCACTTTATATTAAGGTCTTCTACGTTTTCACCGGTACAGGGCCGGATTTATTGGGGGAATAGAGATGCGGGGTGACCCCATACCCATCAAATGGATAGATTTTCTACAATTAGGAAATTTTATTGTTAATAATTTACACGTTAAAGTTACAGAATTACACAGTTTACTGTAAAATATAGTAATTTTATGTACCTACAATTAACAACATTTTAATACAGTATTTACAAAAACGGAATATGGTTAATATCTTACGATGTAAGATTCTTACATACATAAATATAATATTATAATATCATATTTAACATTTTATATAATGTTATATTTTTTTGTAAAAATACATAATATTATGTTCTGTTTTAAAAATCAAGTTTTTTATATTTTATATCATCCTTAATATAGGTAAATTATATCTATTTTTTACAGGTAGAATTGTTTTAAATTGAGTTTTTATTTATTTTATATAAAAATTTACATATGATTTTATGTAAATTTCTAAAAAACACAGTTTTACATAACATTGTGTAAAATATTCAAACAATTTACGTAATAGTCTTTTTAACCAAGGCAATTAATGTAATAGCCTTAATTTTAAGCATGGCGTGCTTTACTATCACTTTCTGTCAGTATTTCTTCGAACCGGCCCTGTCCTTACATAGCACCCTCAGTGCCCCTTTATTAGAATCTAATTCTAATTATTTTTGAATTATCATACCGCCCACCAATGCTGCCATGGCGTATTCATAATATTAATAAAAAGTAATTTTGTAGAAAATTTTAAATAAAGTAGACAGCTTTAATTAGTAATTTTTTTGAATACAGGGTGAACCAACTAAATTGAAACTAAAGACGACATCTCTATGAATACTTGGCAATATATCACACCTAATGTTTTACTTTCCCTAGGAACGTCCTGCGTTAGTATTTTTTTTTTATTGACAAACGTAAAAAACGTTTCATACTCAAAACAAGTTGATTTCCGCGAAAAAAAAAGAGTCTCGTCACTTTGCTTTTCGGTGTGTCTGTGGGTCTGCCTGGAAAAATTAGTTACCAAGATAATTTCAAAACGCTTTGAGCTAGATTTCAAGTTTAGACCATAGATTCCTTGTCGAAAGTTCTCGGATTGTTTTTGGTAAAAATCGGGGTGGGGTAATGGAGTTACAGGGGGTAAAAAGAGTAATAAAAATATTTTCTTTTCAAAAAATAAATAAAATATATTTTGGTACAGGTATGATGATATTTTTTTTTCTAAATAAAAAAATGTGTTTTTTAATTGCGATAATATTCTTATTGTAACAGGTAAGATAACCCACCGGGTGGATAGTCCACAGAGTGCAACCCACCCTGTAGGAAATTTGAAACAAAGTAGACAGTTTAAATTGTAATTAAATATCTAAAATAATACGGCTGACATCTGCCTTAATTATTGACCCTAAAATTAAAGCGATCACCAATTTTATACCAATCGAAATAGAAAAAAAGTTTCATCAAATCCATTCAATTTATTCATTACGATTTTCTTACAAATTCATACCCTTTAATTAATTAAAAATCAATTATGAACAGAAGTCAACTAAAAAGTAGGACAAAATAATAAATGACGGCTAAAAGACAGCGAATTTTAATCAGAAAATATTTTACATTCGTAATACACAGGAGCTAGAAAATTATTTATTGCTGAGAAATAAAAACATTTCTTTGCTTGTAGAAAAGCTTACCATTAACAAGTACATTAAAAATAGGGTTTTACTTGAATTTAGTAAGTTCCAAGTAAGTTATAAAAATAAAGAATTATTATCAATAATAAAACATTGTTTGGACTACTGTGGGGATGTTTCGACGTATGATACTAAGGTTAATTAACCGTGCAAAATGTCGAGAATCTTAAAAAAACTAGAATAGGTTGACATCTCATTATTTTTCTGCGTGTATGTAAAATTGAAGATAATTATAATTAATTTGATTATTATTTGAAAATTAATTTTCTTCGAAATAAATATTGTTGACCTGCGTTATTGGTAATATGCAGAATAGGATACGCATAAGTGTAAATTGGGTTATGGTGTCAGAAGGGTCCTGCGAGTCGCGATGATAAGGGCTGGGTTTACGTAGGGGTGCATTCAGAGCTGGATCGTCAGTTTTAGGAGAAAAATTAGCCAAAAATACATTTTTTGGGGACACTCTTGAAAAAAATACCGTCAACTAAAAAAAGTGTTTCCCATATACTGCCCTTCTAAGACAAGTTGTCCTATCTGCAAAAATTCACTTTTTGAGATAAGCACACCATTGTATTGCATTACACTAGCCTCATTTTTAACGTGGCAGAAAACTTTTGGTCAACATTTCAAGTCTCTATGTCAATGCGTTCTTGAAATATCGTAGTGTAAAGTTGTTTTGCAAGCGACATGTATCATTAATACGACTTTATGTACATATACCTATAACCACTAGTAACTTGATGTAAAATTGCAAAATTACGATAGATGTTTGTCGGTCTGACTGTCTAAACATTTGTGACTAACATAACTCGGGAACGCTTTGAGTTAAAGACTTAAAATTCGCACCATAAGTTTCTTATAAAATGTTCTCGAATGGGGCTTGTTTTTGGGATAAATCGGTTCAAAGGGGGCCAAAACTACTCTTAAAAAAAACACGTTTTCCAAAAACTTAAAAAAAAAATAGCAGCAGTATTTTTAAAATATTTTCGATATTTTTTTAGTTTTATTAGTTCTGTTGTAAAAATTATTTTTTTTTTCGTGTAAACTATTGTTTTTTTGGCAGTAGGGTACTTTTTTTGTTTTTTTCGTCTTTATTTCTAGTTGTTCGGCATAATATGAATAATCAGCGTGGATAAGCCGGGCCTGGGTGCATTAGGCAAGTGCAGGGGGAGCATTGTCAAAGGAGAAAAGAAAGGCAAATGTGAGGACACGTATGTATGTAACAGATAACTGGGTTCCACTTTATCTTTTTACCCTTGTTGCGAACTGGACACGGCGTATCTTCCATCTTAAATTCTTTTATCCGACTAAAACGCACAGAACTCATTTGTTTTATATATTGCGAGCTAATACAGTGTGGTATTTTTAAAATTAAAAAATTCGATTATTAAAAAAATATATTATTGTTATTATTTTTAAATGTATAACTTTTTTGAAAAACAAAATAATTTGCTTTCCTTTTCTCAGTTACTTCTTTTTGATACTTCAAATGCAATGTTTCTCGATAAGCTTTTTAACGGTAATAATAAAATTAAAATTATTTCAATTCTAATTCCCCATTACTCCTTGTTTTTTTTAATTTACAGACTTTACTAGGGACCAGATCTCAAAAAGACGGATAAAACCCCTAGAATCAACGTTTATTTTACCGACCGATGGTAGTAAAATTATTTTTTTTACAAAAAGTCAAGTTGAGAATAAAAATCTTGTCCCAGAATGTTTTGAAAAAATATCATTTTTTAAATTATCGAGTTTATACATTTTGGAAATGCCACACTGTATATGGTGAGGTAATATATATTTTATAACCACCTTTAAATGCCGCTATCTATTTTCCAAAAGTTTGGCAGCACAATGCCACCCTGTGTGTCGCTTATTTTTTTAGAAAAAGGACCGTGAAGTTTTTCGAGGAACTTTTATACTTTTTATTACTGGGGCGTCACGCCACCGTTATTGTACTCTCCACGGC
>CAUEHQ010000596.1:0-65774 GCA_958510825.1 Brachypterus glaber
ATTATAAAAAGTGTTGACAAAATGTGTGATGTAATATTATATGGTATTATGACGAATGGCAAACAGCGTATGCTAAAAATGGCTTTAATATTATATACAAACAAGGCTTGCCAAACATGTCAGATTTTGACGGTAGCCAACCAACCTAAATCGTAATTGATGACTTTATGAAAGAAGCCAGCAAAGTTATTGTAGATATATTTACGAAAGAAGCAATCATAGAAATTTAAACTAGTTTTACATTACTCAAAATTTATTTCATCAGGGTAAGGGGCAGAGATATATTTCTCTTAATGCAAACTATATAATATATTTTAGGCAGAGATATATTTCTCTTAATGCAAACTATATATTTTAAAAATCCTCGTGATAAGGCACAGATATCACACTTGGTCAGACAAGTTTTCCCAGAAGACTCACGCTTTATTCAAGAGGCTTACAATGATGCAACAAAAAGACCTCATGGCTACTTACTGTTTGATTTAAAACAATAAACTCTAGAGTCTTTTAGAATAAAAACAAATATATTACCAGATGAACAACCGTCGACTGTTTACATCCCAAAAAAAGGGTATAAATACGAATCTCTAAGTGAATAATAATAATAATAATAATAATAATAATAATATTTATTGGTACAAATGAAAGTAGTACAATGTTAACATTAGGTACAATAAATATGCTGATAGCACAAAAAATGTTTAGAACATTTGCGCGTGCGTAACATACAATAACATATAAACATAAACAACAATAAAAGTTATAAAATACATAAATATAAAAAGATAATAAAGTCTTAATTAAATTAATAAAAATAAAAATATATAAATTAAAAGTAAAAAATAAAAGTAAGTAAAATATAAAAATTAAATAACTGCTATATTTGTATAGTAAAATAGGTAAAGTAAAAGAGGTAAGTGGCAAGAAAAACTTGATGTTACTTTTTTTGTGTGCGAGTCAAACTTTTAAATAACTCACTAAATAAACTACATAATAAATAATAATAATAATAATAATAGTAAAGTAAGGTAAAAAGACACTTAAAAATAGTATAGGTGGTAAGTATAGTATATAAAATAAAACAAAAACATAAAAACAACAATACAAAAACAAAAACATAAAAATGGGTAAAATATACATGTATGATGGTTAAAATGCAGACATTAAGTGTAAAATGGGACAAAACGGTTTAAAAGGCACAGCAATAAAACAAACAATCGACCGAGAGAGAAAACAGTTAAAAGGAGTAAAAAGTGGTAAGTATATAACGTGTAAGAAGAAACTAAAATATAAAAAATAATAAATAACTAAATTAATTATAAATAAATAGAATCAGTTAGGTTTTAGGTTTTTAACGTCAGCTTAATTTTTTAAACTTTCTGAACATTTTACTCATTTTTACCAGTTTTTATTTTATTTATTATTATTTGAAGATTTACATACACTTTTATGGATGGTGGAGAATCCAATGTTATTAAAAACAGCTTCAACGAAAACTCCAACTCGAAAACCTGTGATAAATGTTCGTGTAACTTTTCATGCAACTGTAATCGGAAAACGAAGAAGTCGAGGAACAATAAATGGATTAATTGCCAATCTTGCAAAAAATGGTTTCATTTTACATGTGTGGGTATAACCAAAAAACCCAAAAAGTTCATCTGCGAAGAATGTTCAAAAGTTAATTCCGTTGAAGACCCTAACTGTAGTAACATTTTAGAACTTCTTTTAAAATTAAAAAGCAGAGGCAAAATTTTATCAAAAATTCCAAAAGGATCACGAGTTCTAGCTGCAGAAATTTACCTATATTGTATCAATGAAGTATTAGAAGACAATACAATTTTAGCTTGGAAAAAATTATTTTGTTTCGCTCATCTATGTTTAAAGATACCGTATAGAAGCAAAAAATATGATACCACCTTAGCAAGTAAAGTCAACAACTTATTAAAAGATTTTCTGAACAATGATTTTCTTAATATTGAATTTAATAAAGAATGTTTTTCCAAAAAAGTAAAAAAAGGTAATTTATCTGACAGTGAAGATATTATTAAAGTTAATAAAGAAGATCTTAAAATAGCAAAATTGGTTTCAATGAAGCTTTCCGAATGTGATTTAAGTGGAGCTATAAAAATAGCTTGCACAGATGATAACCTTGCTACACCAAGTGAAGAAAATTTAGCTATTATGAGAGATAAACATCCCAGAAGAAGTGAAACCCTAATTTTACCAACAAATATAAACACCTGTAAGCCGTCACAAGTTAATGAATAAAATGTTTTGTCTGCCATTAAAAGTTTTTCAAAAGGATCTAGTGCTGGTATCGATGGAATTCGTCCACAACATTTAATTGATTTGGTTGACTCAAGAAACGGGGATATTGCCCAAAAATTGCTGCGCGGTTTAACTAAATTCGTAAACAAAATTCTAAAAGGAGATATACCTGGTTTCATTAAACCAATATTTTTTGGTGCTAATCTTTGTTCCTTAAAAAAGAAGGATGGAGGTTTAAGACCTATTGCTGTAGGAATAACAGTTCGTAGACTAGTCTCAAAATTTGCCATTGGGGGATCAATTAGATCACGTGCCGTTGACATTTTAAGTCCAACTCAAGTCGGTTTTGGCGTATCAGGAGGAGCAGAAGCAGCTGTACATTCTTTGAGATCTATTATCAACTCCATAAAATCTAATAAGAGAGAAGTTATTCTAAAGGTAGATTTTAAAAACGCGTTTAATTTAATCAAGAGAGATGTCATATTAGATACTATAAATGAAACGTTTCCAGAATTATCCGAATATGTTTCTGCAAGTTACGGAGAAATTTCAAATTTAATCTATGGCGATTCGATAATATTTTCAGAAGAAGGCATACAACAGGGTGACCCTATGGGGTCTTTTTTATTTTGTATGACATCCAAAAGTCTTTTTTTAAATTTAAAATCCGATTTTAATGTATGGTTCCTAGATGACGGAACTCTAGTGGGAAGTCTGGATTCTGTAGCTGAGGACCTCTCTTTTTTAGAAAAAGAAGGTCCAAAATATGGTCTATACCTGAATAGAAGTAAATGTGAAATTTATAACCTGAACACTGAGCAAGAAAATATTTTCAGCCTCTTTAATGATTTGAAACTTGTCTCCGAGGGAAATTTGGATTTACTAGGCGCCCCTATTGGCCCTTATTCGGAAAACATTATTTTACAAAAGAAAATCAATTCATTAGAATCTATGAGTAAAAGACTACTTTTGTTAGAGCCCCACCAAGCATTTTTTCTTTTAAAAAATTGTATTTCAATTCCAAGACTTCAGTACCTTCTAAGAGCATCCCCTATCTATTATCACTCTCTTTTAATGCAATTTGATAATACTCTTCGCAAAAATCTTTCTGAAATTACCAATGTTAACTTTTCTGATATTCAGTGGTCTCAAGCCTCACTTCCCTGTCGACTTGGTGGCCTTGGTCTTCGCCTTTCAAGTGACCTAGCTCTACCAAGCTATATTTCCTCATTTAATTCTTGTCTGAATCTCATAAATTCTCAATTAATAAAATTTAATGACCTCAATTTAAATCTCGTGGATGACGCAATAAATATATGGAAAATAAAAACCAACGCTGATATTCCTACTACATCAAACCAATCTGCTTGGGACACTCCTCTTTTAGAAATAGCATCAAAACAAATAATTGAGTCCGCTTGTACTGAAAAGGATAAATCCCGAATGCACGCAGTATGTCAAAAGGAAGCAAGCTACTGGTTGAATACTTTACCATCATCAAATCTGGGTTTACTTTTAAATAGAAACTTACTTAGAATAGCTATTAATTTGAGAATGGGATCTACCAAAACTGTTGTCCACCATTTGTGTATTTGTGGTGAAAATGTTGATACATCTGGAACACATGGCCTCTCTTGTAGATATAGCAAAGGCAGATTATCTAGACACAAAGAAGTAAACAACCTAATAAAGAGAGCCTTAGCTATTATTGATCTACAACCTGTTTTAGAACCTCCAGGTTTAATGGCACGAATCGATGGCAAAAGACCAGACGGAATGACTTTGGTTCCATTTAAAAGAGGGAAATGCTTGGTGTGGGACTTTACCTGTGTGGATACTGTGGCTCCCTCTTATCTTCATATTAACTCTGAAAAGGCTGGCTCTGCTGCAGAACGAGCAGAAAACATTAAGATCAAGAGATACAAATTTTTATCAACAGACTATGAATTTGTTCCCATAGCTATTGAAACTTATGGTTCATATGGTCCAATCACTAAGGCCTTTCTTAAAGACATTTGTAGACGCTTGGTAGATTCCACCGGCAACCCTTTGGAAGGTCTTTACTTTCTACAACGCATAAGTATGGCCATCCAAAGAGGTAATGCTATAAGTGTCTTGGGAACATTTGATAATGATTCTGAAATGAACGATGATAAATTATACAACACCAACAACAGTTTAAATTACAGTGATATTGATGATAACAGCGAGAAAAACTATATCACAAACAATAAGCCAGAGGTCGGAAGTCCAGTCAAAACTCTGGGTCTTAAAGGGTTAAAAAATATCGGGAATACCTGTTTCATGAACTCGGTCATTACATGCCTTTCGAACACGAAACTTTTGTTGGAATACTTAAAGAAGGACAGCTATATGCAGGACATCAACACCAATATATCAAGTATGCATGGAGCTTTAATTAAGACATTTGCCGATGTTATAAAACAGTTGTGGTCAGAAGATTCATCTGAACGGGTAGTAAACACGGTTTCTTTCAAGAGCCAAATCCAGATTTTCGCCCCCCAATTTACAGACTACAAACAACAGGACGCACAAGAATTTCTGCGGTACCTTTTAGAGGGACTTCACGAGGACGTTAACAGGGTAACGGAAAAACCTAAACCTATTTTTACCAAAATAGATGAAAAATTAACTGATAATGAAAAATCTGCCGAATCATGGTCCAGATACCTCCGGATGGACGACTCTCGCATTTTGGACCTCTTCGTCGGACAACTGAAATCCACCCTCAAATGCACCTATTGCAGCCATTGTTCCGTCACATTCGAACCATTCTGGGACCTTTCTCTCTCTCTTCCACAACACACCGGTCAATTAAGTTTATCACATTGTTTGGAATCCTTCACACGGGAAGAATCGTTGGACGGTGATGAAAAACCTACATGTTCAAAATGCAAAAAGCGCAGAAAATGCACAAAATTCTTTAGAATTCAAAAATTCCCAAAAATATTAGTAATTCACCTTAAACGCTTCTCCCCGATGACACAGTTTCAAAGTAAGCTCAAAGTCACCGTAGACTTCCCCCTAGAAGAATTAGATATGAGCAATTATGCAGCAGAGTCCGTTGCACCCTCCAAATACAACTTATACGCCATTTCAAATCACAGTGGTACCACGTATAGCGGACACTACACCGCCTATTGTAAACATCCCTATAATCATACGTGGCACGAATACAACGACTCTAGGGTATCTTCAATTTCACCAACATCCATCGTATCAGGGAATGTTAGGTTAAGTAAGTGTCTGTATTTTTTAAATCAATATGCTTGTGAATGACTAGTCTGGGTAAGTTTAAAATATATTGTTTACATAACCTTTTGAACTGATTAATGCTTTGAGCATTTTGCAGATTCTTAGGAAGGATGTTGTAAACCCTAGGACCCAAAAATTTACAACTTCTTTGTCCTATGGTCTTTTTTACCTTTGGTACAGGTAAGACTCTATTGCTCCTAGTTGACCTATTAATCATTTCGTTTCTATATTTGTAGGTATGTGTGGCCAATGTGAGAAAGAATAGCTGCCTACAATCCATTCTATGAGATAAAGAAAAAAGTTCATCCGTAGAGTAAGTATAATTTTTCTTATGCATGATCTTTAGAATGTATTTCTGTGTAACCTCCAAGTCCTCAAGTGATTTGTTGTATACACCACCCCACCCAAGAATCCCATACCTTAGATGAGATTCAACAAGAGCACTATATACCATATTAAGCTGTCTAATGTTTAGTATATTTCTTAATATTTTAAAAAATGGTATAAAGCACCTAATTTTCCTATTGGTTTCTTTTATTTGCATGTCCCATCTGAGGTGTTGATCCAATGTAATACCAAGAAATTTAATGGACTCTGTTCTGGCTATGGTAAAATTGTTTGAGGTAAGTGTTTTATAGGATGGAAGGCCATTGGCATAGGATGAAAATGGCATAAACATAGTTTTGTCTACGTTTAATGTTAATGAATTTTGCATTAATTCAATATGTCTCATAAAGTTGTTAAGCACGCTGACGTTTTAAAATTTTTGTTAAAAGCTAATTCTAAACAAAGAAAAGCAATTTTAAAAACAGCAGATGATAATATTATTCATTGTTTGTGCGAGTGTATTTACAATACTGTAAGGAGCAAAGTACTTCTGACTGCTCAACAAAAACAAAAACTTATACCACACAAAAGTAAATTTTTTGTTACAAAAGGTTTATTACCTTTAATATTAGGACCATTAATAACGGGAGCATTGGGTAGTTTATTTAAGTAAAAAAATGGAGCATGCTAAAAAAATGTTTCTCATAAACCCTAAAATACTTCAAAAAATGCAAGAATCAGTAAGTCCAAAAACACTCTCACAACTAGACACTGAAATGCAAACAGTATTGAAATCCAAAATAAATGAACATGAAAAATGGACCCGTTATCAGCAGGTGCTGCAAAGGTTTTTGCACTTTTCAAATAATGTTAGAGATCCTGTTAAAAGTTTAATGTCTGCACCCCAGGAGCAGAATATTCATTCAGTTTTAACAGTAGATGAAGGACCAAGAAGTCCAGCTGCAAGTAAAAATTTGAATCTAGATGATATAGAAACAATACCAAAAATCTGCGAAAAAAAAAACGATTTCTCTTCTACAGCATATTTCAAGAAACTAAAAAATTAAGTGGGATAAAAATGGTCTAGTTTCTATAAATGACCAAATTCTGAAAGATTCCAACATTGTCGATATAATTAAAGATATAATACGTGTACGTAAACCTTTGAACAAAAAAAAACACAGAAGCATTTTTAGATGGTATGAAAGAAATTAATTTACCTCTGGAATATATAGGAAATGAAACATACCGAGATTAGTAAGGACAGAAAATTTTAATTATGTAATATTTAATTTATATACCGAGATTATTATTTAAAAAACCTTTCTGCACCAAGTACACCAGAAGCATTCTCCTTTGGTGAACATGCAGACTTAGAAAATACAGTTAGAACTTTGTTAATTAAAAGTTATCACAGTACACCCTATCCAGAAAATTCAAGTGACCCCGAAACTTCGCAGTCCAAAAAACGCCGTGATAGAAGACGTCGTAGTGATTTACTTCGTAAACTAGATTGGGAACCTTATTAAGATGGCCATTTATTACAAACCAGAGAATGTAGCAGCATTTTAATCTGTAAAAAAACTTAGAAAATCTATAGCTAATTTAAGTGAAAATAAAATTAAAGAATGGTTACAAAGAAACATATACACTACACAAACCTGTAAAAAAACATTTTGGTAGAAATAAATATCACGTTACTAATATTGACGAAAATATATATTGACAGTTATCGATGTATTTAGTAAATTTGCATGGGTGAAAACGTTAAAATCAAAAACTTCTAAAGAAAGAAAGCATCTTTGAAAATTCAAAAAGAATAACTTTATCTTTATAAACAGATAAAGGAGGAGCATTTTTAGGCAGTGAAACAAGCAAAATTTTAAAAAAATATGATGTAAAGTACATAACAGCTAATAATTCTGATATAAAATATAATTAAAAGATTTAACAGAACTTTAAAAGAAAAAATGTTTAAGTATTTTACATAAACAAACGGTTATAAATATATTAATGTTCTGCCTACAATAGTTGATACATATAACAAAACAATACATAGAACAATTAAAATGGCTCCTATAGATGTGAACCAAAGCAATATATTGCAAGTTTACAATAAGGCATTTACAGTAAACAAACAAAATAAAAACAAAATCAAATTTAAAATTAACGAATTTGTAAGAATATCTAAATATAAAGGCATTTTTGAGAAAGGGTACGAGTCTTATTGGACCATGGAAATATTTAAAATAAAAAAGATAATAAACAGAGATCCACACACAGTGTATAAAATTTGTGATTTACAAAATGAAGACATCGAAGGAATTTTTTATGAGTCAGAATTACAAATAGTGACTTATTCAGAGGAGTCTCTTTTTAAAATCGATAAAATTAAAAAATAAGAGTTAAAAATGACATTTGTGAAGATTACGTCAAGTGGCGCGGATATCCTTCCAAAACTAAACTCCTAGATAGCTCAAACTAATCTAAAGTAATATTAAGGAAGACGAATTTTATTTAACCATGCTAAGTAATAGTTCACTGGAATATTTTGCAAATAATAAAACAACACAATTTTGTTCTCAGCTACCTAGAACAATACAATTAAATGGTCAATGGATGGTTGCAGTAACTGAATTTCAATACCCATGCTCACTTTTGCCTGTAAGGAAAACACAAAATATTTTTTATTTAAAGGAGACCGTAAATAATGCACAGAAATACAATAATGAAAAAGTAAGAATAGAACCGGGAAACTACGATGGTATTGATGACCTTTTATTGGCTCTAAACTCTAATCCTGACCTAATTTCTAAGGTAGTTACTTTTCATATTAATAAAATAACGCAAAGAGTAACAGTTAATTTTTTGAAAAACTCACTTATCTGCTCATTAAAGTTTTCTATCTATCTTGCACTACAATTAGGATTTGATCCTGAACAAGTTATGTTTTGGAACCCTGCAAATATAATTTTGGGCTTTCCATCCCAATTTTTTATTTACTGTGACATAATAAATCCTCAAATTGCATTAATAATTCAAAGTATATGTATGGTACTCAAAAAATGAAAATATTTTCTCCACCACATTATATACCAGTTTTAAAAAGAGAGTTTGAAAATATAGAAATTGATATAAGAACTGAAACTGGTGACAATGTACCATTCTCATTTGGAACAGTGTGTGTTAAACTTCATTTTAAAAAGAAAAATGAGTAACTTTAACGTTAATAGAAAATGTCCATATCATGAGTATTATTTAAATCAAACTCTAACTGGAGTAGGCAGTGTCTATAGGGGCGCATATTATCAAAAAGGCCATGGCATCGGTAGTTTTTTAGAAGGCTTGTTTAGGACAATATTTTCTCTTGTAAAGAGCGGTGTAAAAAGTAAAGAAGCAGTTAGTGGTAGTGCTAATTTTCTTGGTGATATGTTGGAAAACAAGAAAGATGAAAAGATATTTTTTTTTTACTGTTATAATATTTATTTAAACTTTTTAATTATGCCTAAGTAAACATTAAAAAATACATATTAACTCTAACATATACACTTAACTACCATAATCTACTATAACATTTCTATTTTTATCAATTTCAATTAAATTGTCAAATTCAGCATATATTATACAATTAACAGTTTCTAATAAAGCTTCTTTAAAATTAATTTCCATTCTTAAGCTACCGTTATGTATTAAGTTCCAGTGGGATAAAGAATTAGTACAAAGATCTGGTGTTAGATCAAAAGATACTAAACAGTAACCGTCTGGATAATCATCTCTATTTATGCAAATTCACTCATTAGCAAAATGAATACCTGTTCCAGAAAATAATGTTTGATATGATCTTATTAAAAGATTTGTATCGTAATCTGGTTGTAACGGTTTTGAGGGAATTTGCTGCCCATCGATATAAAGTGAAAAAAAAAAAAATTAATATTATAATTTTTAAAATTAAAAGGATTTTTTTGAAAATCACCATTAAACGCTTTATTAGAGGCAAATCCGACAACTCATCTTTTGGATAATTGACCAAGAAATATATTATCCAAAGATTTTCCTTGAACTCCTGATGCAATAGTCAAAACTTTCACATTAACTCTGGTTATAGGATATTTCGCAGGCGCCAGCTGTAGTGCTTTAGCATGGGCCAATAAAACGGAATTTATTTTAACCCTTCTAACCATTAAAGAAGCGTCTTAAAATTTTAATTTTGTAGTTTTTCCAGTAGGCGCAATTAGTACAAAATTATCTCTTGATCTTACTAATTAATGCGGAGCTCCATACCATTCAGTAAAAAATTTTCTTGGTTAAATAAATCACCGCTTAAATGACCAATTAAATCAATGTGTTTACTTTTATTAGTAAATGAACAGCGTTTTTTAAATCCTTCGTTAGCGCCACCCAATATTGTATCCGTTTGCTTAGAATTATCCAGGTACCATAGACTTCAAGTTAAATGAAACTTTGAAGCTGCAGGGCCATAATTTAGTAAAGTTTCTATATACGAGCGATAAGCGTATGTATTATTTGGTGGTGAAATTAATTTCGGATTCAGATAAACATGCACTTGACTAAACATAGAATGTAATAAATTGCATTACCTTCTTCTGTATCGTTGGGAAGGTTTCCTTCATCATCCTTACATATCTTGACTACTGTATGTATGTATGTATGTGATAAATCTAAATACTCGTCACCAATTCCTGGTATTACAAATTCCAAAGGTGCTTGATCGGTAAGAGATGAAAAATGAATCAAAATAAATCTAATTCTGTTTTAACACATTCACACGACTGATTATGTAAAAAGGCCATTTTTAAATGTTAAGTAAAAATATCAGATTGTTT
The DNA here is from genome assembly GCA_958510825.1 of Brachypterus glaber. Classification (NCBI taxonomy): domain Eukaryota; kingdom Metazoa; phylum Arthropoda; class Insecta; order Coleoptera; family Kateretidae; genus Brachypterus; species Brachypterus glaber. The sequence continues at coordinate 10,716 of CAUEHQ010000596.1, forward strand.
AACTTTTTTATGCTTTTTCTTAGCACAAATGGTTTGTACTTTTTGATTTTTTTTATTACTTCTCTTTCGTTTTATACATTTACCAGACCTCACCATTTCTTCAATTTTATTTACAGCTTTTTCTTGTAAATGTTTGCTACTTTCTCCAAAACGTTCTTTAAATGATTTTTTAATTGGCTTGTTTTCCAACATATCACCAAGAAAATTAGCACTACCACTAACTGCTTCTTTACTTTTTACACCGCTGTTTACAAGAGAAAATATTGTCCTAAACAAGCCTTCTAAAAAACTACCGATGCCATGGCCTTTTTGATAATATGCGCCCCTATAGACACTGCCTACTCCAGTTAGAGTTTGATTTAAATAATACTCATGATATGGACATTTTCTATTAACGTTAAAGTTACTCATTTTTCTTTTTAAAATGAAGTTTAACACACACTGTTCCAAATGAGAATGGTACATTGTCACCAGTTTCAGTTCTTATATCAATTTCTATATTTTCAAACTCTCTTTTTAAAACTGGTATATAATGTGGAGGAGAAAATATTTTCATTTTTTGAGTATCATACATATACTTTGAATTATTAATGCAATTTGAGGATTTATTATGTCACAGTAAATAAAAAATTGGGATGGAAAGCCCAAAATTATATTTGCAGGGTGCCTAGCCTTTCGGTTCCAAAACATAACTTGTTCAGGATCAAATCCTAATTGTAGTGCAAGATAGATAGAAAACTTTAATGAGCAGATAAGTGAGTTTTTTAAAAATTATGTTAGAGTTAATATGTATTTTTTAATGTTTACTTAGGCATAATTAAAAAGTTTAAATAAATATTATAACAGTAAAAAAAAAATATTTTTGAAAGATGAAAAGATATTACTTATGTAAATTTAAATCCAACAGGTACCATCGCGGACAATAAATCCAGCTACAGCAAAGATCCTTGCGGAATACCCAATATTTAAAAGAAGAAGAAGAAGAAGAAGAAGAAGAAGAAGAAGAAGAAGAAGAAGAAGAAGAAGAAGAAGAAAAAGAAGAAGAAGAAGAAGAAGAAGAAGAAGAAGAAGAAGAAGAAGAAGAAGAAGAAGAAGAAGAAGAAGAAGAAGAAGAAGAAGAAGAAGAAGAAGAAGAAGAAGAAGAAGAAGAAGAATGCGTTATATGTCATTTTTAAAAAGTAGGGTTAGGCATGCTGTCATTCTGACATAATTTACAACTATATTTCAGTGTTATTAATATCAATATACAAATATAAAATAGTCAAGGTCCAAATATACGCTAGTTCTGATCAGGATATATCTAAACCTCGAGGTCAGTTTACTTTTCAAAGAATGGCCAAAGCAAACTTACAGTGAATATTGGTAGAATTCGGTCTAAGGTATTCATAACCATCAACAGTAAAAACGCAGCAGAAGACTTAACACTGTTAAACAATTAAAACTTTGTATTAATTGTTTCAATGCTTCTCATTGAGTAAGAACTTGTTCTTCAGTTTTTAACTGCCGTGTTTGTCACAGAAGACACAACACCACCTTACATCTTGACTCAGATTTGGGCCCTGCCCAAACCAATTCTGGTCCTATTATTGGTCCAAACACCTCCACTGCCGAGGAGCAACTTTCTTCTTCTTCATTTACCATTACTGCAGATAATATTACATGTTTTGCTTCTAAAAAGGCATCAGTACTCTTGCCAAGTGCTTTAGTACTTGCCCTAGATTCACGTAACAATTATTAACCTGTCAGGGTTCTTTTGGACATAGGATCACAAATTTCGATAATTTCTCAGAAATGTTTAAATCGATTGGGCCTACACCGATCCTCTGTTCGTTCTACAGTTACTGGAATAAATTCCAATTCGCCCCTTGTTACGCAAGGTATTACAAAATGTATGATAAAACCAAGTCACAGTTCAGAACCTGTACTGGAAGTGGAACTTGAGGTTTTACCTACATTAATTTCCAAGGTGCCTTCCAGCACCATTCATATTTCGCAATGGACTTATCTATCTAACTTACCTCTAGCCGATCCAACTATTGCTTTTGATACTATCTTTGGTTGGATTGTATTCGGGAAAATTGAGTCTCCAGCAACACATTCGGTGTCACTATACGCATCTGCAGAACCATTGGATTTAAAGAAGTTTTGAGAACTAGAAAAAGTTCCGGAAAAGGAACTTGTTTCACCTGAAACCGAGATTTGTGAAAATCAGTTTAAAAACACAGTCTCACGCATGAAGGATGGTAGATATATGGTTTCGTTACCATTTCGAGAACCGGAACCGATTTTTCTCGGAGATTCTCGCTCAGTTAGTTACCCTTAAACGTTTCTATTCTTTGGAAAAACGTTTGGCAAAAGACAAGTCTCTTCGTAAAATGTATAGCGATGTTATATAAGACTATGTAGACTCAGGACACATGGAAAAGGCTCCATTAAGTAGCTCTAGTGTACCCCAGTTCTATCTCGCTCATCATTCTGTTTACAAACCCGAGAGTGTTACAACTAAATTAAGAATCGTGTTCGATGCTTCTATGAAGAGTACAGATAATAAATCACTCAATGATTCGTTATATTGTGGTCCTAAGCTTCAAGCGGACATTTTTGAGCCTTTGCTTAACTTTCGATTGCCCAGATTTGTCCTGACAACAGATGTCAAGGCTAGGATCGGCAAATACTTCTTACCAACTCTCATAGAAACTATCAGAAAATACTTTGGAGATCTTCAGAAGAAGTTCAAGAATACCAGCTAAACACAGTCACGTTTGGTGTTTCATCCTCTCCTTATTTGGCTCTTCGTGTGTTGAAGCAACTGGTTCTAGATGAAGGACACCAGTTTTCATTAGCAGCGAAGGTGTTAAATGAAGGACTTAATGTAAATGACTGCTTTGGTGGAGCAGATACTCTAGAAGAAGCCAAATGCCTTCAGAATGAACTTATAACACTTCTTCAACACGGCCAATTTCAACTAAGAAAATGGGCTAGCAACAGTGAAGAATTGCTCATCGGTATCCCTGAAGAAAATCGTCAAACCATTACGTTTGATTCTCCAGGTGATATTCTGAAAATTCTACGACTACATTGGGTTCCTTCTTCAGATTGTTTCATTAATGGCACTAATTAATTAATAATTATTAACGTTTCAGTTACAGCCAAAGGTTCTATTTTATCAGATATAGCCCGCATCTGGGATCCTTTGAGATTCTTAGCCTCCATTACCTTTCTTGCAAAATATCTCATACAGCACCTATGGTCATTAGGTCTGGATTGGGATCAATCTCCTCCTAAGGATGTTGTCAACAAATGGCAAATTAGAACTTCCTTTACTTTTATCGATTAAAATTTCCCAATTTTTGGACATAACTTCCAAAACTGATCGCACGGAGCTACATGGCTTTTGCAACGCCAGCGAAAAGGGCTACGCGGCATGCGTGTTTATCCGGAACATTCTTCCAAACGGTCACATTTCTGTGCATCTTTTATGTGGTAAATCAAAGGTGGCCAGTTTAAAGAAAATTTCACTGGCTCGTTTAGAGCTTTGTGAAGCTGTCTTGCTCAGTAATCCCTATCGTACAGTTCTGAAAACCTTTTCCAATAAACTGGTTTTTGACAAAACATTCGCGTGGTCTGATTCTACGATCACTTTGTCTTGGATCAAATCGTCTCCCCATAAATGGAAGACATTTGTCGCCAATAGGGTCAGCCACATCCAAGATATTATCCCACCAGATTCTTGGTTCCATGTGAAATCAGGAGACAATCCCGGGGACATTGCCAGTCGCGGTATTTCCCCTAAAGAACTATTGCAATCTTCCAGCTGGTGGAATGGCCCTTCTTAGCTTCATTCTCCTGCCGGCGAATGGCCTATGTCCAAAGAAAACCAACCTTCCTTTCCAGAAACTCAGATGGAAGTCGCTAAGCCCCTTAAATGGTCGGTAGTGGTTCTTTCTGAAGAAGACTTCGTTGATTCACTATTTAGAAAATTTTCTTCCTACCGAAAAATACAAGAAATTGTTGCGTATGTATTAAGATATTTGCATAAAATTAAAAGGCGTAACGACGCCCAGTCCACAGTGGTTCAGAATTAAATAAAAATTGACAAAATTCTGAATTTTTGTGTACTTATATTTTCGATACCGCTGATTACGAATATCATAATGAAAAATCTGAAAAACATTTTTTCGCGCCACTAGGGTGGAACATATTTTATTTTATATTTTCGATTTTGATTAAATTTGGTTCATTTAAGATCCTTTATATGAATCAATACCTAAAAATTCAAAATTTGGTATAGAGAAAAAGTTAGGGTGGACTTTTAAGATGTGGTCTCAATTGATCTAAATTAAGCATTATAATTAGGTTTATATGTTTTTGATGATTATGTGGGATTATAATTAATGGTAATAAATTAATTAAATACAGGAAAAAGAATTAAATAAACTAAATAAACTAAATAATATAAAAAAGATATAAATATTAAATGTATAAAAATTCCATTCCTGCTCCGTCCTCCAATCCAAAACTACTTATCTGCCGTCTAGTACCTCTTAGTCTTAGCGATACAGCTCGGTTTATCGAAAACTGAATACGAATACGTATCCAGCCTAGGACTTGTGATAATGGCTTCTTCCATTTTTCCGCGAGTACACTTGAAGTCCTTTTTAAAAAAGTCTCGTATTCTTGATGAAGCGCACCATCACAAGAACATACCAGCGGGGTGAAAGATCCTCGAATATCCTCAGCAGCCTCATTATATTTATTATGCTTCTCTCGGGCATGGTTGCGCGCGATCGTTTTCCAGTCTTGAGAGAGGTAGGAAGGGGCGTCAGCATTTATAATGCGATTATCGAAAAACGCCATTCTTCCGGACTCCCAAACTCCATTCACCTTCAGATCCGCAACCAATGCCGAAGTATTTAATTTTGGATCTGCTTCTTTTAAAATAGGCTCAATTGTCACACCATTCCATGCTAAATTTGCCAAAATAGCGCAATCATTGCGATGATTGTCATGACCATGCTTAACAAGGCCGCCTTTTTTACAATTCAAAGCGTGAGTAACGTCCATAGGGTCTCCACATCCATCACAGAATGCTGGTAATCCTAGGGGCTCATGACTGTATCTCAGAGACAGTGCATCTTTAAATTGATTTGCCGATAAATCGTAATTATCAGAAGATGTAGGAAGTACAGTTAACCACTGAGAAGACTTTGCATCTATAACACGACGAAGTGTCCGGCGCTGACGAGGTGGCAAAGTTTCCAAAATCCGTTGACTTTCTAGTCTAGAAGCTCATTCGTTTTACGTCTTTGAGCCTCCTTCTTAACAACACTGCTGACCAATATATTGTGTTCATGGATGTCACATACCTTATTGAACTTAATAGAGTCAACAAGTAAGTTGACTGCTCTTAAAGAAACCTGAAACGAATTTTCAGCCATACGTACAGGGTCCCGGATGGCTAGTCCCCCAAGTCTTGCTGGTAAATGAAATAACTCATGTTTAATAACAGACACCTCACGTCCCATTATTTCAGGAGTTAGGTGCATCCGTATTGCATCACGAAGGGGTGTATATTCTTCATAATTCCCTTCTAAAACTCTCTGCCTGAATGCCCACTCGTATTGCAAGGAAGGATTTTGTTAAAGCTGCATAAGCTGCCTGGGGATATTTTTTGGCTGCATTTCCAAGTTTTTGTATGCATTCAATCCAATGCTGTTTCTTATCCTTTACAATTTCTTTTTTCATTTGATCTATACCAATGTAACCACCTAAAAACCGGTGTGAATGGACAATTTGGATTGGTAAACCATGAAAAATTTCAGCTGCTTTATCATTGGCTTCCTGTTTTACAACAAGAAAACTTTTACTAGCCTCCGGAAAATATCCTATTTTGGGTCCTTCCAATCGTAATAGATCAAACCACTCCCGAATCTGTAAAAGACGTCCTATACATGCTGAATCATCTGCATACCAGTTTTGTGTCCATCTGTGAGATTTTAATTTTTGGATCAAAGTCAAGTTTCCGACTGCATACATGAACATTGCTAAAGGGTCACCTTGTGTTGTGCCTTCTCGACTGAGAATTGCACTGTTGCAATGCGAAACATAATTACAGCATATTCTCTATACGTATTAAAGAAAAATCGAGCACAGCGAGGCCAAAAATGCATTGGAAGCATCAACAAGAAGAAGTCCTTCATTCTCATCTTCGTTACACAAAGAGTTCATTGCATGGATAGCTCCTTCTATTCCTGATTTTGTACCTGCACATAACTGGTCCGCTCCACATGCTTCTTGTACATCTTGTCCTGTTACAAGTATCATAGATTTTGCACATATGCGTTGTAATATCTCACCTACTCCTATTGGCCGAATTCCTGGATTTTTATCCAAAGCTACACCTCGACGTGCTAATATACATCTAATGTTATTCCAGTCAATTATATTGTTAGCCATATGTCGAGTTAATGCAGCTACAGCTTCTCTTAATCGGGGACTAAAAAGTCCCAAATCTCAATAACATACTCTTCCATTGATCGGCATCTGTTCCACTTGGCCCAGCACTCCCTCTTAAGGTTCGGGCAACTTTTTCAATGTGGCCTGTCGAGATATCAACATCTATCATTAGAGGTAAATTGTCACATTTTGCAAAATTGTCTGGATTTGGTATCATTTGTGCAGGATGCTTGTTTTTGAGTATTTGTAAAACTGTTCTTCCATCATCTAATGTAGTGTATGGATAAAGTACTCCAACATTAGAGCGGTCAGTGATCCACCGGACAGCATCACGTACCTTTCCTTGTAATATTAGGCGATTAAATACACGTATTTTGTGGTCTTTATCACAAATACTATGGGACATCTTAAGTTGTCGATCGCATCGAACTGCTTCTTGTAATAACTCATCATATTGCCGCTTTGACCTCATATCCATTCTTTTTCTAAGCAAGCGCCTGATGTCATCTCCTATAGTAATTAGTTTATCTTTTTAAAGAATAGTTGCACAAAGAAAAAATATTTTTTCAGAGGAGTTAAGTCCTGCAGCGACAGATTGCACTTCATCAGCAAGTATTGTAACAAACTGCCGCCCAACAGCACCTTGTGGCAAGATATACTGTTTGCCTTGAAGTCTCATTGCTAAATTCCATCTTGTGTACCATTCGGAATCTTTATTGCCTCCATCACAATTAATCAAAGGAGCACCAAAACCACGAATAAAATGTTCTTGCACAAAAACAGGAATATCTGAATCTAAGTCTTCATTTGCATTTGTTGTTGGGTCAATGATCCTTGGCCTTGGATGGGCAACTGTAATGTGATTTGTTAATCCTCTTCTTCGATATTTTCCTCGGCAATGTGGGCAAATAACATTTAACTCCTGAGATTGACTTTGCGAATTGTTTCTTAAAGTTAATGGACCAGCTTCTCTATTGTCTTGAGAAGAAAAAGTCCAGTTGCTGGTATTTGTCGAAAATCTGTAATCTGTTGGATACTTAGGTGGTAAGTTATCACTTTCTATTGTATTTGCAAATGGACAATTTGACATTATTGGTTTTGACATGTAAGTCAGTATATTGGTGTGTAAATTCTAAAATTTTACATATTTCAAGCCGCACGAACGTAACTTCAATTGTATAAACTGCAAATAATATAAATTTGATAATATTGAATGGATATTTTGTTTCCGGTTCTTCAGTACCACAGATTTCCAATAGAATTTATGTACAGGTAATGCTAAATGTAATATACAGGGTATAATTTACTTATTAGGTTTATATTATTTATTACTTACATCTGTTCATAATTAAGCCCCTGAATATGATAAAGTCCATACCAATGTAAAAAATAAAAAAATAGGTAATAATTGAAGTTTTAAGGTCATGCGCCATATTGCGACAAACAATAATTTTATAGATGAAAGTAGTGTCTTGTTTTATCCCTATGTATGCTTAAAATCACTATATTTTATTTTTAAAATATGTTTTACTCTACCATTAAGACAGTTTAACTTGAGAACAGGAGAAAAAATAGGTAATTATCAATTTAAAAAAACGCTTAAAATCACCCAGGTTTTTTTTATATGCTTTTTTTCCCAACATATGGTACTAATATTAGGTAACTAAAAAATTGCCATAAAACTTTCTCACTTTATCCTTTATTATTTTGATATCTTCAAAATTATTTTGAAGATTCATTTTTTTTATGGAGTAGTCTTCTAAAACTGTTTTCTGGTCATATTTGTCACTATTATATTCTTTTAACACATTTAAAAGATCTTTGTTTGTTATATTGGCCATTATAAAACTTTAAACGCACTTTAGAAGGTATCGAATTAAAGTGAATTATAATAAATACTCTTGCCTACTTTTATAGGTATATTTTATAAGCAGGTGTTTAATCTTTTTAAGAAGAAAGATTAAGGATTACAAATGGTCCGAGATTAAGGATTAAAATATTAAATGCTAGGCTAAAATTACAATAACGCTGGAAATATCCTATTAAAACATGTTATTTAATTGGTTTTAAATATTTAATCCCCAATTAACAATACTTAAAATATTTTAGTAGGTACTAATAAAAATAATTATGTACAAGGAACTAATAAAATTTGTTGTAAAAATACGTTCTTAACGAGTAAAATTATTTAAGAACAGCCACACTTGACATTGACCCCCTCCGATTTGGCTGATTTTTGGTGGGCATGTTACCCACCCAGAGAGTAGTCAAAAGCCAAAATATTAGGTCCCGCAAAAATTTATTGGCTAAGCTGCAGCCATTTTTCTTTTTTTTCAAATTTTTGACTTGAATTTGGGTATTTTTGATTACGCAGAGGTTTTTTGTACGAAAAGGCTGAAATTTGGGTTTCTAGTGTAAAATTGACCAAGGAACAATAACATGGTCTCAGATTTGATTTACGACAAATATCTCCAAAAATATGGGTCAAAAACACTAAAAATTTACTAAAAAAGTCCCAAATCTTGGGGAAATGGCCGAGTCAGGCATCTTGTAAAGAAAAAATCAACGAATCCAATGAGCATTCGCACATATTTTTAGGACGAACCGCTTAGAAACTGCGAAGCTTCAAAGTTTGAGGTTTTTGTTTTTTTTTTCAAAAATCTCAACTTTTTGGCTGACTAACATCTCTACTCTAAATTTCTCTACTCCATAACATCCCTACTCCATAACAGCCCTACTCCATAACAACTCTACTCCGTAACATGTCTACTCTACTATTGTCATGACCATGCTTAACAAGGCCGCCTTTTTTACAATTAAAAGCGTGAGTAACGTCCATAGGGTCTCCACATCCATCACAGAGAGCTGGTAATCCTAGGGGCTCATGACTGTATCTCAGAGACAGTGCATCTTTAAATTGAGTTGCCGATAAATCGTAATTATCGGAAGATGTAGGAAGTACAGTTAACCACTGAGAAGACTTTGCTTCTATAACACGACGAAGTGTCCGGCGCTGACGAGGTGGCAAAGTTTCCAAAATCCGTTGACTTTCTAGTCTAGAAGCTCATTCGTTTTACGTCTTTGAGCCTCCTCCTTAACAACACTGCTGACCAATATATTGTGTTCATGGATGTCACATACCTCATTGAACTTAATAGAGTCAACAAGTAAGTTGACTGCTCTTAAAGAAACCTGAAACGAATTTTCAGCCATACATACAGGGTCCGGGATGGCTAGTCCCCCAAGTCTTGCTGGTAATTGAAATAACTCATGTTCAATAACAGACACCTCACGTCCCATTATTTCAGGAGTTAGGTGCATCCGTATTGCATCACGAAGGGGTGTATATTCTTCATAATTCCCTTCTAAAACTCTCTGCATGAATGCCCACTCGAATTGCAAGGAAGGATTTTGTTAAAGCTGCATAAGCTGCCTGGGGATATTTTTTGGCTGCATTTCCAAGTTTTTGTATGCATTCAATCCAATTCTGTTTCTTATCCTTTACAAATTCTTTTTTCATTTGATCTGTACCAATGTAACCACCTAAGAACCGGTGTGAATGGACAATTTGGATTGGTAAACCATGAAAAATTTCAGCTGCTTTATCTTTGTCTTCCTGTTTTACAACAAGAAAACTTTTACTAGCCTCCGGAAAATATCCTATTTTGGGTCCTTCCAATCGTAATAGATCAAACCACTCCCGAATCTGTAAAAGACGTCCTATACATGCTGAATCATCTGCATACCAGTTTTGTGTCCATCTGTAAGATTTTAATTTTTGGATCAAAGTCAAGTTTCCGACTGCATACATGAACATTGCTAAAGGATCACCTTGTGTTGTGCCTTCTCGACTGAGAATTGTACTGTTGCAATTGCGAAACATAATTACAGCATATTCTCTATACGTATTAAAGAAAAATCGAGCACAGCGAGGCCAAAAAATTCGGGCGTTCCATACGGCTAAAGGGCGACTTAAAGCGTTAAATGCATTGGAAGCATCAACAAGAAGTCCTTCATTCTCATCTTCGTTAAACAAAGAGTTCATTGCATGGATAGCTCCTTCTATTCCTGATTTTGTACCTGCAGATAACTGGTCCGCCCCACATGATTCTTGTACATCTTGTCCTGTTACAAGTATCATAGATTTTGCACATATGCGTTGTAATATCTCACCTACTCCTATTGGCCGAATTCCTGGATTTTTATCCAAAGCTACACCTCGACGTGCTAATATACATCTAATGTTATTCCAGTCAATTATATTCTTAGCCATATGTCGAGTTAATGCAGCTACAGCTTCTCTTAATCGGGTACTATGAGCCCCAAATCTCAATAACATACTCTTTTATTGATCGGCATCTGTTCCACTTGGCCCAGCACTCCCTCTTAAGGTTCGGGCAACTTTTTCAATGTGGCCTGTCGAGATATCAACATCTATCATTAGAGGTAAATTGTCACATTTTGCAAAATTGTCTGGATTTGGTATCATTTGTGCAGGATGCTTGTTTTCGAGTATTTGTAAAACTGTTTTTACATCATCTAATGTAGTGTCTGGATGAAGTACTCCAACATTAGAGCGGTCAGTGATTCACCTGACAGCATCACGTACCTTTCCTTGTAATATTAGGCGATTAAATACACGTATTTTGTGGTCTTCATCACAAATACTATAGGACATCTTAAGTTGTCGATCGCATCGAACTGCTTCTTGTAATAACTCATCATATTGCCGCTTTGACCACATATCCATTCTTTTTCTAAGCAAGCGCCTGATGTCATCTCCAATAGTAATTAGTTTATCTTTTTGAAGAATAGTTGCACAAAGAAAAAATATTTTTTCAGAGGAGTTAAGTCCTGCAGCGACAGATTGCACTTCATCAGCAAGTATTGTAACAAACTACCGCCCAACAGCACCTTGTGGCAAGATATACTGTTTGCCTTGAAGTCTCATTGCTAAATTCCATCTTGTGTACCATTCGGAATCTTTATTGCCTCCATCACAAATAATCAAAGGAGCACCAAAACCACGAATAAAATGTTCTTGCACAAAAACAGGAATATTTGAATCTAAGTCTTCATTTGCATTTGTTGTTGGGTCAATGATCCTTGGCCTTGGATGGGCAACTCTAATGTGATTTGTTAATCCTCTTCTTCGATATTTTCCTAGGCAATGTGGGCAAATAACATTTAACTCCTCAGATTGACTTTGCGAATTGTTTCTTAAAGTTGATGGACCAGCTTCTCTATTGTCTTGAGAAGAAAAAGTCCAGTTGCTGGTATTTGTCGAAAATCTGTAATCTGTTGGATACTTAGGTGGTAAGTATCACTTTATCACTTTCTATTGTATTTGCAAATGGACATTATTGGTTTTGACATGTAAGTCAGTATATTGGTGTGTAAATTCTAAAATTTTACATATTTCAAGCCGCACGAACGTAACTTCAATTGTATAAACTGCAATTAATAATTTGATAATATTGAATGGATATTTTTTTTCCGGTTCTTCAGTACCACAGATTTCCAATAGAATTTATGTACAGGTAATGCCAAATGTAATATACAGGGTATAATTTACTTATTAGGTTTATATTATTTATTACTTACATCTGTTCATAATTAAGCCCCTGAATATGATAAAGTCCATACCAATGTAAAAAATAAAAAAATAGGTAATAATTGAAGTTTCAAGGTCATGCGCCATATTGCGACAAACAATAATTTTATAGATGAAAGTAGTGTCTTGTTTTATCCCTATGTATGCTTAAAATCACTATATTTTATTTTTAAAATATGTTTTACTCTACCATTAAGACAGTTTAACTTGAGAACAGGAGAAAAAATAGGTAATTATCAATTTAAAAAAACGCTTAAAATCGCCCAGGTTTTTTTATATGCTTTTTTTTCCCAACATATGGTACTATCAAAATATGAAAAAGAAAGTTTCACGAAATAGCACGTTTTTAAAAAAACTTAATTTAAATATTTTCATATTTTCCTGATGGAGTAATTTAACTGTTTTGATGCTAGTTTTAATTTTAAAAGGGTTATTTTATGACTATCTTTTAAAATATTAGGTAACTAAAAAATTGCCATAAAACTTTCTCACTTTATCCTTTATTATTTTGATATCTTCAAAATTATTTTGAAGATTCATTTTTTTATGCAGTAATCTTCTAAAACTGTTTTCTGGTTATGTTTGTCACTATTATATTCTTTTAACACATTTAAAAGATCTTTTTTATATTGGCCATTATAAAACTTTAAACGCACTTTAGAAGGTATCGAATTAAAGTGAATTATAATAAATACTCTTGCCTACTTTTATAGGTATATTTTAGAAGCAGGTGTTTTTAAGAAGAAAGATTAAGGATTACAAATGGTCCGAGATTAAGGATTAAAATATTAAATGCTAGGCTAAAATTACAATAACGCTGGAAATATCCTATTAAAACATGTTATTTAATTGGTTTTAAATATTTAAAACCCAATTAACAATACTTAAAATATTTTAGTGGGTACTAATAAGAATAATTATGTACAAGGAACTAATAAAATTTGTTGTAAAAATACGTTCTTAAAGAGTAAAATTATTTAAGAACAGCCACACTTGACATCGACCCCCTCTGATTTGGCTGATTGGTGGGCATGTTACCCACCCAGAGAGTAGTCAAAAGCCAAAATATTAGGTCCCGCAAAAATTTATTGGCTAAGTTGCAGCCATTTTTCTTTTTTTCAAATTTTTGACTTGAATTTGGGTATTTTTGATTACGCAGAGGTGTTTTGTACTAAAAGGCTGAAATTTGGATTTCTAGTGTAAAAATGACCAAGGAACAATAACATGGTCTCAGATTTAATTTACGACAAATATCTCCAAAAATATGGGTCAAAAACACTAAAAATTTACTAAAAGAGTCCCAAATCTTGGGGAAATGGGAAAAAAAAAAATTCTTTTACTATCCGAGTCAAGCATCTTGTAGAGAAAGAATCAACGAATCCAATGAGCATTCGCACATATTTTTAGGACGAACCGCTTAGAAACTGCGAGGCTTCAAAGTTTGAGGTTTTTGTTTTTATTTTCAAAAATCTCAATTTTTTGGCAGACTAACATCTCTACTCTAAATTTCTCTACTCCATAACATCCCTACTCCATAACAGCCCTACTCCATAACAACTCTACTCCGTAAAATCTCTACTCCATAACATCTCTACCCCGTAACAACTCTACTCCACACTATATGCACTTTATTAGCCACTTCAGTGGAATTAAATTTATTTTTATTTGAAAAAAAAAAAATAATATGAGCCTTTAATGAGCACGGTGTTCTAGAAGAACTTTTAAATGACACGACAACTTCTAACTCTAATTAAAAAAAACAAGACCAAAATTTTAAAAATCGTTAGAGCCGTTTTTGAGAAAAATGTGTTTTTTAGGAAATATCTTTGATATTTCACGCTAACACACTCGGTTTGTCCTCGATGTCTCGGATTTTGACCAAACTTGGTATAGTGGTACCACTATGGTACCTAAGCACTCCATCCAAAAATTTTTCAAAACGGTCCATCCGTTCACTATACTGGGTGCCCCACCAAGTTCTTGAAATAGCTTATCTCCGTTATTTGAAAAGGTATTAAAATTTGCAAAAAATAGCATTAAATCAAAGTCAAATAAGATTTTACTGACTTATTCAAAACCGCCCCTTGCTTACCCACTCCCTTGAAACTACCCCCAACTTCTGTTTTTCAAATAGCACCCCCTAATTCTTATTAAAGACTATGAAAGTGCACTTTATTCTGAATTCAAACATTTATTATGAGTGATATCTTAGATTTTAAGGGGCTCTAAATAACAATTATTATTTTAATAGAAGGGTGGTATTTAAAACAAAATTGCGGGTTGTTCCAGGAGACTGGGTTGTTATGAGTTTGAATATATTAATCAATTTTCTTTTGGGTACAATTCAACGTAAGTTTTTGGAAAATTTTCTGGTTAAATTTAAAATGAAATGTGCTTTTATATTCTTTAGTAAAATAGGGAAGTGCTATTTAAAAAACTAGTTGGAGGTGGTTCCAAGAGGGTGGGTTAATAAGGGGTAGTTTTGTATATGTCAGTAAATTCTACTTTGACTCCAATTTAATTTTATTTTTTTTTACCTTTCTTATATTTTTAAATAACGGAGATATAGGCCATCTAAAACCTGGTGGGACAATATTATTACTAAATAATAATTGTTATTGGAAGCCCCTTAAAAGAATAAGATAATAATAATAATAATAATAATAATAATCTTTATTAGTTCCAAGAGATCACATAAATGATATAGGACAAGTCAAGATTAAATGTATAAAATAAAATAGACAGTATTATAACTAAAACTAAATATTAAAATTATATGCCAAAAATTCCTCAACCGAATAAAAAGCATTTGAAATTAATAACTTTTTTATAGCTTTTGTATACAATGTATACCTTAAGTTTTTAATGCTAAGTGGCAACTTATTATAGAGAATAGCGCCAAAATAGTAAGGATTATTCTTGAAAAGTTCGGTTCTATGACTTTGGTAGGCAATATTATTAGCGTGACGTGTATTGTAGTTATGAACTTCATGAAACAAGTTAAAATTAGCTAGATTTAATTTAACGAATTTTAGCATTTCTAAAATATAAATACAAGGAAATGTTAATAAACTATCAGCAATAAAATTATTTTTGCAACTATCTCTAAATTTTAACCCATACATACTACGAATTGCCCTTTTTTGCATGACAAATACTCTGTTTGCTGAAGTTGAATTACCCCATAATATTACGGCATACCGGATCATAGACACGAAATTTGACAAGTAAAAAGTACGAACAGTTTCTTTGCTGCATATTTGGTTGAGCCTTTTTAATGCAAAACAATTGCTTGAACACCTTTTACAAACAAAGTTCACATGTTCCTTCCAATTTAAGGATAAGTCTACATAAACACCTAATAACTTAGTTGTCGTAACCTGCTGTATACTTTTGTTTTTTAATTTTATGAGATTACTTTGTTTGTAAAAAGCGCTGTATGGATGAAATTGCATCAACACTGTTTTATCTTGATTAAGAACCAAATTATTGACTTCGAAATAATTTGCAACATTTTCTAGGTGTTCCTGAACTTTTTTAACGACTGTTTCTAATAAAGGACTAGCTGAAACCAACGTAAAGTCATCGGCAAAAGCAATCCAAAAAATACTCAAAAATAAATCAATGTCATTGCAATACAATAAAAATAGAAGAGGCCCTAACACACTCCCCTGAGGGACACCTATATCGCTATCTAACTCCTCTGAGTAAACACCGAAAAAATCAACAATTTGTTTTCTGTTTTTAAGATATGACCTTAACATGTCCAGGCATTTACCACGTAGACCATACGACTCAAGCTTTCGCAATAATATCTCATGGTCAACGCAGTCAAAAGCCTTAGACAGGTCTATAAAAAGAGCAATAATTTTATTTTTATCGTCAATATTTTTATAAATGTAATCAAAGATTTCACATAATGCAGTTATTGTTGACTTTTTTTGTCGAAAACCGTGCTGATTAGCATTGAGTATATTATTAATATTTAAAAATTTAACAATTCTTTTAAAAATTACTTTTTCTAAAATCTTGGAGAAAACGGATAACAAAGAGATGGGTCTATAATTACTCAGCATTTTAGGGTCTCCTTTTTTGTATAAACAAACTACCCTAGAAGTTTTTAACAGAGTTGGAAAATATCCATCAATAAGACATAAGTTAATAAGATAGGCTAGCGGTTTAACTATTTGTTTTGCGGATTTTTTAATTATGTTAACAGGAAAATTATCTATGCCACAAGAATTTGAATTCTTTAAAGATTTTATTATGTCTAAGATTTCCAGTTCATTGACTGCATCTAAAAAAATGGAATTAGGTATACTTTTTTTGTTCTTAAATTTTGATTTTACTTCATCACTAGTGTTGTTTGAATTATTAATATTTTTAGGTAAATTAATAAAATATTCATTGAATTCGTTTGCTATTGTAGTTTTATTATCTGTTTCTGTGTTATTTATGATAAACGACTCAGACTTTGTTGTGTTTTGTTTATTTACATTTGTATTTATAACTTGCCAAACAGCCCTAGTTTTATTTGATGAATTATTTATTTTAGCGTCAAAGGTCATTTTTTTAGCCGCTCGAATAACATTTTTATAAATTTTTTTATATTTTTTGTAATAATTTGCAGTAACAATTCCATTTTTTTGCATTTGAAACAAATTTTTTAAGTTTTTAGAGGAAGTCTTTATCCCAGAAGTAATCCAAATATTTTTCATATTAGAACTATTTTTGTTAGTAATAAATGGGAAACAAGTTTCAAAATAATTATTTAAAATACTTATGAAATTATTGAATTTTTTATCCGTTGTTGTAGTTTTGTCAAAAATAATGTCCCAACTTTCACTATTTAATTTGGTTAAAAACATATTAATATTTTTGTTTGAAAAAGACCTACCAACAAAAGTATTCTTAATAGCACTTAGACTGAAGCTAATTTTTTGTGATGAATGATCGGATAATCCATTGTGATTAATGTCTTTTTTTAAAATATTATCGTTAAAGTTTGTAAATATGTAATCTATAGAACTAGATTTTTGTGTTCCAATTCTAGTTATTTCACTGAAAACCGAGTATATGTGACAAGAGTTAGTTATATCGAAAAGTTCAATTTTTTTATTCAAATCTCTTTTTTCCTGTGAGCATTGATCTATATTTAAATCGCCGCATAAAATTAGTTTGTCAAATTTAATTTTACAAATAAGTTCTAAAGCTTCTTCCAGTTTTGAGAAAAAAGTATTGATATCGCCTTCTTCACATCGGTAAACACATAATATACAAACAATTTGATTTTTCAAACTAATTTTACAAGCTGTACATTCAAAACATTTTTCAACGCTTAAATTTACAATTTCATTTAAGTTTATAATATTTGTTATACAAGATTTGGCGTAAATAGACACACCACCATGAATAGATTGTTTTCTACTATAGTTGCTGATTAGGTTATAGTTGTTCAAATATATATGTCCAAAAAACTTGTCGGCATTGCTACACCAGGTTTCTGTAGCGCAAAAAATATCTGCATTTTCTTCATCTAAAAAAACTTCGAACTCTTCCACCTTATTTTTAAGACATTGCGCGTTTTGATGAATCACCGTAAAATTACACTGCTCCACACTATTTTTGTTTATTTTAACTTGTTGCTATACCTCATAGTTGGTTTTTGATCTAACGAGTTCAACTTGATATAAGTACATTGGGCACATAGGGTCCTTAGAAGAATGGCTAACTTCATATTGAGTTTTCTTAGAAAAATTATTATTTAAGCAATTAATACACTTTGCTTCTGTTTTTGGGCAGTCTTTTAAGTTGTGGCTTTCGGTACAAACAGGACAAACAACTGATTTTTTTTTGCAAAATTTTACAATATGACCAAACTCAGAACACTTGTAACATCTTTTAACTCTAAAATACTCTATTGTGTTACATTTTCTCCATCCAACTGATAAGCTTTTATCCTTTATTTTTGAAAAAAGTACAGGATCCACTTCAATTATTAAGTTAGAGCTGTTTTTGTATTTAATTCTTTGTAAAATTTTTATGTGAGAAGACTCAAGGATATTATTTTGTTTTCTTATATCTGCAACAATCTGATCATCAGAGATTTCACTATTACTATTTATAATACATGGTTTAATTCAAAATGAAATTTAATTTCATATTCTTAGATAAAAATGGGGATGGGAGGTGTTATTTGAAAATCAGAGGGTGGGGTGGTTACATGGAAGTGAGTAAGCAATGGAGGGGGAAGGTTGAATAAGTCAATAAAATCTTTTTTGACTCCCATTTAACGCTATTTTTTACAAAAATATTATCTTTTTAAATAATGGAGATATAACTTGTCAAGAACCTGGTTGGTGGGACACCCGGTATCGTGAACGGATGGACCGTTTTGAAAAAATTTTGGATGGAGTGGTTAGGTACCATAGTGGTACCAGTATGCCAAGTTTGGTCAACATCCGAGATATCGAGGGCAAACCGAGTATGTAAGCGTGAAATATCAGAGATATTTTCTAAAAAACACATTTTTTTCAAAAACGGCTCTAACGATTTTTAAAATTTTGGTCTTATTTTGCGATTTCCCATGACTTGAATATGCAACTGATGGCTGTGCAAGTATTTTAAAAATCTTTGCAGTCAGAAATCAGAGTTTAAGCTTAAAGTGTCGTATCCTTATTTTGCAACAAGTCATGGGAAATTGTAATGTGATGCCGATGGTGGCTCAGTCAAGAGGAAGGCAAGACGGGCCAGCTTGCAGAGGTCACTAGACAACCAAATCATTAACGCCCATGACTTATTTGAATTTTGTAGTTCAGAGATGAGTGGCAAATTTCTATTTCAGTTTGTTTCAAAAACTGAGGTAGAAGATTTGAGAAAAATTTACGTAGAAATTATGCCTCATCTTGAAACAGTACCTGGAACAAGAATATTTAATTTTATAAAGCCAATCACAGGTAAGATAACCAAATATTAATTAATGTAACTATCTTTGTTTTTTTCCTATGTTTTCCTTTCTCTTTTTAGACAATTCAGTAGCTTGCTGGAAGATTTCAAATGACAAGTATGATGAGCCTTCTTTAAATCATGCCCTCACCAAGACCCCCAGACCATCCGAAACTTTAAGTGTTTTTGGTAGAATGTATGTTGTAGTTAGGTTGGCAAAAAGCAGATATGTTGCAATGGTCACCGACGTCTACAGCGACGAATCAGAAGTGGATGTGTCACTTCTGATGCCAAGGCTTCCAGCCAAAAAGCCAAATTGGACAAAAGAAAAAAAAACTGCAACAATTCCACTCCCAGATGTGCTTTGTGAAGTAGCACTTGATGAGAACAAAATATATTTGACTTCCTCGGATCTTGAAAAAATGTACACTCTGAGAATTTTGAGAAGGCCTCATTAAAGGCTCATATTATTTTTTTTTTCAAATAAAAATAAATTTAATTTAACTGAAGTGGCTAATATAGTGTGGAGTAGAGTTGTTACGGGGTAGAGATGTTATGGAGTAGAGATGTTACGGAGTAGAGTTGTTATGGAGTAGGGCTGTTATGGAGTAGAGATGTTATGGAGTAGAGAAATTTAGAGTAGAGATGTTAGTCTGCCAAAAAATTGAGATTTTTGAAAAAAAAACAAAAACCTCAAACTTTGAAGCCGCGCAGTTTCTAAGCGGTTCGTCCTAAAAATATGTGCGAATGCTCATTGGATTTGTTGATTCTTTCTCTACAAGATGCTTGACTCGGATAGTAAAAGAAAAAATTTGTTGGCCATTTCCCCAAGATTTGGGACTTTTTTGGTAAATTTTGAGGGTTTTTGACCCATATTTTTGTAGATATTTGTCCTAAGTCAAATCTGAAACCATGTTATTGTTTCTTGGTCAATTTTAAACTAGAAACCCAAATTTCAGCCTTTTAGTGCAAAAAACCTCTGCGTAATCAAAAATACCCAAATTCAAGTCAAAAATTTGAAAAAAAAAAAAAATGGCTACAGTTTAGCCAATAAATTTTTGCGGGACCTAATATTTTGGCTTTTGGCTACTCTCTAGGTGGGTAACATGCCCACCAAAAATCAGCCAAATCGGAGGGGGTCGATGTCAAGTGTGGCTGTTCTTAAATAATTTTACTCAAACCAAAAGTAGCATTAAAACAGTTAATCAGGAAAATATAAAAATATTTAAATCAAGTTTTTTCAAAAACGTGCCATTTCGTGAAACTTTCTTTTTCATATTTTGATAGTACCATATGTTGGGGAAAAAAAGCATATAAAAAAAACCTGGTCGATTTTAAGCGTTTTTTTAAAATTGATAATTACTATTTTTTCTCCTGTTCTCAAGTTAAACTGTCTTAATGGTAGAGTAAAACATATTTTAAAAATAAAATATAGTGATTTTAAGCATACATAGGGATAATACAAGACACTACTTTCATCTATAAAATTATTGTTTGTCGCATGACCTTGAAGAGGTCAATTTTTTACATTGGTATGGACTTTATCATATTCAGGGGCTTAATTATGAACAGATTTAAGTAATAAATAATATAAACCTAATTATTAGGCTTAATTTAGATCAATTAAGACCACATCTTAAAAGTCGAACCACCCTAACTTTTTCTCTATACCAAATTTTGAACTTTTAGGTATTGATTCATATAAAGGATCTTAAATGAAGCATACATACCAAATTTCATCAAAATCGAAAAAATAAAATAAAATATGTTCCACCCTAGTGGCGCGAAAAATTTTTTTTCAGATTTTTCATTATGATATTCGTAATAAGCGGTATCGAAAATATAAGTACACAAAAATTCAGAATTTTGTCAATTTTTATTTAATTTTGAACCACTGTGCAGTCTGGCGCTCTTTCGCAAACAGAGCTTTATCAAGCAACTGTTGTTTTATGTAAAAATGTCCAAAGTAAAGTATTTCCTAATATTTTATCTTATCCTAATCTTTAATACAAAACCAGAAACTTTGTCCAAAACCTATGAGAAAATTAGCCCCGTTTTTGGATAAAGATGTCCTTAAGAGTTGGAGGTCGTTTAAAACACTCCCAACTTTCTTTCTCTGAGAAGTACCCTCTTCTCCTCCCAAAGGACCATGTCATTACCGATCTCATTATTAGATCGTGGCACCAGCAATATTTGCACCCTGGTCCGCAAACCCTACAATATTTGCTTGGTCAGCAGTTCTAGATTATCGCAGCTAAAAGTGCCATCAAACGCTGTTTATCACGTTGTTTAGGATGTTTTAGAGTGAACCCCAAACCGCTTTCCCCTGTCATGGGGAATTTACCCGCGGCTCGGGTATCACAGGTAAAATGTTTCTCTCGTTCTGCAGTTGATCTGGGAGGTCCATTTAGAATTACTGTCGGTAGATACCGCGGGGCTAAAACATTTAACATTTGCGTTTTTGTGTGTTTAGCCACCAAAGCGGTGCATCTGGAACTGGTCTCTAGTCTCTCATCAGATACTTTCCTTGCTTCTTTTCGTAGATTTGTGGCATGAAGAGGACGTGTCTCAGATATGTATAGCGACTGCGGAACGAATTTCGTAGGGGCTAACAATACAATACTTATGTATCTTGAAGGTGCTTGTACAGACTTATCCATCAAGTGGCATTTTAATCGCCCTTCTGCCCCTCACATGGGTGGACTCTAGGAGGCTGCCAAGGGTCACCTTTCGCGCGTGATTGGTGAGCAGATTGTAACTTTTGAAGAGATGAGTACCTTACTTGCTCAGACAGAGGCAGTTCTCAATTCTCGTCCACTCATGCAAATGAGCACCAACCCTAACGATTTGAGGGCATTAAACCCAAATCACTTTCTTACTTTAGAAGAACCCGATTCTTCGCCACCAGACAAAGATCTATGGGACATTCCCTCGAATAGGTTGTCTCGTTGGCAACTCATATAGAGCCTTTACCAATCTGTTTGGCTCCGTTGGCATTCGGAGTATCTCCAAACACTCCAACAGCGTCAAAAATGGCATAACCCTAGCCCAGAGCTTGCGATAGGTGGTTATCAAACACGATAACTTGCCCCCTGGTCAATGGCGTTTTGGCAGAGTCGTGGAACTTCATCGTGTGTCCGACGGGATTGTTAGAGTTGCTACACTGCATACTCAACAAGGAACTGTAAAGCGTCCCTTGGTAAAACTTTGCGTATTACCCTCTCAATAATCGCATTTATTGTGCCTATTTTATATGTTTATTTATCGTCGTGGGTTATTTACAGCGAACACATATCGCAGAATTAAATGTTTTATTTTTTTTCGTCATATAAGGAATAAATCCTTTCATTGGGGGGGAATATGTTTAAGTTTTGTTAAAATATAATAAATTATTATTTCCCTTTTTTTATTTATTAAACAAAAGGGATTTTTGCCCAGTTGACCTGGCAACGCCGTAACGTGCGATTTCAGGATTTGTTACCTTAAACGCGAAAACACTATCAGCAGTAAGTTAGTAATTAGTTCGATACACAGCACGTACCTCGATATTGTCAAGCAATATCGCCGCCGGCCATTGCTGTTTCGGTCCCTCGCTATGCAAAAAGGAGATTATAGATACCATCTATGATAATACAGTTCCACTTCAACACCACTTCTGAGCTCAGACATCACCAGAAAATCTAACATCAAGGTAAGTCCAATCTCTGTGTTTCACGCATTTTCTTATCTCAAGTTGTCGTTTTGAGCATCTCAGGGTCCAACACCTATAGTCTCAACAATAAATTCACCTAGTAACATGTTATCTAAATTTTTGACTTCAATTTTAAATAATTTAATTCCCGATTTTGAGTGTAAAATTAAAAACTCGTACGACTTTGTTACTAAGTTAAAAAACATTAAAGTTCCACCTAATTATAAAGTAGTTTCGTTAGATGTAGTGTCCCTTTTCAGCAATCTCCCAAAACAGTTGGTGATGCAATGTATTACTGACAATTGGCCAAAAATCCAAGAATATTGTAATATCGATGAAGACACTTTTTCGTCTTGGTTCAGTTTATATTTGATAGTAGTTATTTTGCGAGTTCTGGTATATACTATGAGCAAATTGAAGGAAGTGCTATGGGCAGTCCTTCATCCCTAATTTTTGCCAATCTAGTCATGAATTTTTTTCTGTGTATTAAGTAAGTCCACGTTTGACATTCCATTTTTATGGATTTATTTTTACTATTTTGCCTATAGATCATATTGATACTACTTTAAATATTTTTAACTCAATCAATGATAAATTACAATTCACATTAGAACTTGAAGTAGAAAATAAATTACCTTTCTTAGATGTATTAGTTATTAGGCAAAATGATGGAACATTACTTACTGACATTTATAGAAAGCCTAGTAATACTGATAGAACTATTAACTTTAAATCATTACACCCAAAAGATCAAAAGATTAATTTAATTAGGCAGGAAGAAAATAGGGTTTTAAAAATTAGTCACTTCAAAAATATCACTAATATTAAACATACATTTTTAAATAATGGGTACTCTAAAAAATTTATAAATTCGGTTTTAAATTGTAACCCATCTTTTAGTTCATCGATATCACCTAAGTCCCTAATTAGTAATAAAAAATATTACAGTTTACCGATAGTTCCCGATTGAACTAATACGTTAGTTAATATTCTTAAAACTGATATAAAATTATTTGCAACTTATAGTAAAAACACAATTGGTAACTTATTTTTTTGTAAACTAAAAGATAAAGTTAAAAAAGAGTTTATTAGTGATAGTTTATAAAATTAATTGTTTCCATTACATCGGTCAAAGTACAATGTATTTAAAAAAACGTGTCAGTTGTCACAAATCGTCATGTAAAAACATTATTGATGGTAAGATGGCCCTGACTTATCACCATTTGAAAACAGGAAACCATTTTAATTTTAATATAGAAGATATAGAAATTTTAGAGAGGGTTAGTAATAATAAAAAAAAAGTTTTCTTGAAATGATACATATAAAAATGAATTAATTTATTATTCCATCAATCTATTTTCTAATCATCGTACAGAGTAATATTGGTAGACTGATAGTTTCGGGCTGCTGGCCCTCTTCAGTACCAAGAGTCAACTCTGCACGCTGATTAAGAAAACGTTTTTAGACTTTACTCGCAAAAGGAATATAGCCATTAGATTGGTGTAGACTTGTGCGCCATCTATTTCTAGATGTAGATATCAATCAATGGCTATATTCCTTTTGCGAGTAAAGTCTAAAAACGTTTTCTTAATCAGCGTGCAGAGTTGACTCTTGGTACTGAAGAGGGCCAGCAGCCCGAAACTGTCAGTCTACCAATATCACTCTGTAGATGATTAGAAAATAGATTGATGGAATAATAAATTAATATTTTTATAATTTTGTTTAAAATTAAAAATTTCTGTCCTTCCTATATAAAAAAGAATCCGAACTCCATTAACTATAAAACTGACACCTGCAATTTAAGTAGTATTTACTTTAACTTAATTAAAAATATTAAATGATATATGTTCTATTTGTGGATTTAAATAATTTTACAAAAATATTTAATTAATATATCAAAATATAGTTATTTTAAACACTGGAACAACACTTTATCCAAATTTATAGATACATACTTTTTTTTTAATTTCAGTAATTAATTGTTCTACAGTGAGTATTCTCCTGTTGAAAAATGTCTAGTGTATTTTGTTTGTTGATGTAATGTTTTTGTTTAATTTGTTTGTTTTAATGCATATTTAATAATTTACCAATAAGTTTTTAATTTATTAATTTCTTTTATTTTTGTTTATATAATTTTTTTTTTCAAAAATCAGTTTATAATGTCGAAGTTATGTCCAAAAAGTTTTATAAATTTTATGTCTTTTTAGCCCTGAAGAAGCCTAAATGTTAATAATAAAGTTTATTTGATTAATTTCCTAGTGTTTATCACAAATAACCCTAAATAAATTTTAAGAAGCATCCTGTAGGAATTATTATTATTTATAATATTTCTTGTTCTTTTTATATAAAATAATGAAAAAATCTTGCTGTTAAGAACACTTTAATAAAAAACTAAATATATATAAACAGTTCCAACGTTTCGAAGGTAATTTGTCCCTTCTTCTTCAGGGTAAAAATTAAAAATAGAAATAAAAAATTATATAAATTTAAAATATAATTGTCAAAAAACTGATAGATGAAAATTAATTAAAATAGGTAAAGGTGTAACCGTATGTATAAGTGTATAAAGTATAGGTATAAGTGTTTAGTTAAGATATGTAAATAAGTAAAAAATTAAGATATGTGAATAAGTAAAAAACCAATTGACAAAAAATAAATAAAAATATACAAAATTCATTATTTAATAATATTTAAGTATATTTTACTGAGATATTGGGTACAGTATTATTATTAATTTTGATATTTATCATTTCCAAAAAATTCCTTTTAAATCAATTTTTTTCTCTATCCAAAATTTCTACATTTTCAAAATCAAAAAAAATGTCCTAAATTAAAATGGTGATTGGCAGTTTTATTATAAACAATATTATTACAACTAGACTTATGCTGCGACAATCTTGTTTTAAGCCAATTACTTGTTTGCCCAATATATATATTATTACAGTTTTTACAGTTAATTTTATAAATTAAATTTGATTTTAACAAATGTGGTGTTTTGTCTTTTAATTTGTCATACAATAGATTAGTATTAAAACTATTGTAACTCGTTATTTTATAATTTTCTTTTTTTTTAAATATTAATTATGTTTAAACTTAACTGTGGAACAAAAGGTATAACAAAATATCTTAAGTTTACCTGATTTTGATTATTATTATTTTTATTAGTGATATTATTATTAAAAAGAATGGAATTTAACAAGCTTTCTGGATAATTATTATTTATAAGTATATTTTTAATTTTATTCAAATTTTTATTGTGAAATTGAGGGTAGCTTAATTTCAGAACTCTATTTGAACAAAACGGTTTTTGATACCAGTCAATTAAAAAAGAGCCATTGACTTGTTTTAATAAAGATATATCTAAAAAATTAATTTTATTATTTATTTCTTGTTCTAATGTAAACTTGAGTTTGGGATTATAGGAATTAAATAAATTTAAAATATTTGGCAAATAATCAATAGGGATACAAGTTATAAAAACACTTATACCTATACTTTATACACTTATACATCTATACACCGTTACACCTTTACCTGTTTTAATTAATTTTCATCTATCAGTTTTTTGACGATTAGATTTTAAATTTATATAATTTTTTATTTCTATTTTTAATTTTTACCCTGAAGAAGAAGGGACAGATTACCTTCGAAACGTTGGAACTGTTTATATATATTTAGTTTTTTATTAAACTGTTCTTAACAGCAAGATTTTTTCATTAATTATTATTATTATAAAAGATTTTAAATGCATTGATTTTGGAGTTATCGTAAATTTTGATGCTAAATTTTTCTTCGTGTAAAATAATTAAATTAAAAACAATATTCCAATTAAGTTTATCTAACCCGTATCCTAGCTTAGGTATTGCAATATTAAAATCATTATTTGCAATAAGGATCATTTTCAAACTATTTAACGCTGATATCATATTTTTATACGTAGGTTTGTCATAATAACGTTCTTTAGTAATTAAATAATAAACATTTCTATTGTTTATTGATAAATATGCTATGATAAATATGATAATTTACGTTTTTAACCGTTTCATTGAATTTCTTCGCAATACCAAGAGACATTTGAAAATCTCTTGATACACAATGGGCCTAAGATAATTTTACTAAAAGCGTCACCATTTATGATCTCTATATTGCTTTTAGATTTAATATTAGTATTAAATAAAGCATCAAACATATTTTCAAAGTTTTTAAAATTTGGTAATGATTCGTATGTGTGACTATTCAAGTGACTCATTTGTATGAATCCTACTCAAAGCGTCAGCTTTTTTATTTATTTTACCGGGCTTATACAGGGTGTATTTGAAATAGCGTAGGAAATTTTAACACGTGATTCTACATGATAAAATATGACAAAAAGTTCCTATAAACATATGTCTAAAAATGCGTCATAAGGGAGCTACGCCCCTTTGAAATTGGCTAAAAAAAATCGGTTTTTATTTAATAACTCAGGAACCCTTTGAGATATATTAACGAGGTTTTGCACGTGAATTAATCCTAATAAGGCCCATCTTTGTATGTCATTTTCACGTACTTATTTAAACCAGTGGTGTGCGAAACGGTTGGGCCTTATCAGTTTTTTGTCCCAAACTTTTTTCTGTGTAACTTTTTTGCAATTTTATTTTTGAAATATGATTTCTCAGGTCGAAATACATAAAAAAGGTACTCTTGTTATAATACTGTAGGATTAACCGTTTTCGAGAAAAGTTCATTTGAAGGTGAAATTTCACGGTTCGAGGACGAAAAATTAAATACTAAAATGTCGAAAACCAAAATTTTAATGATGCATTGTTATTCCACATCAAAAACTAAGAAAAAAAGTTTCCATACATGTAGGTCGAAAAAACGCTTTTAAAGCTACCATAGCCCTTTAAAAATGGTGCATATTTAGGAGACCATAGGATTGATTTTTGGAAGTACCTGCATATGAGGTTTTTTTCTTAGTTTTTAATTTACATTCGCCCTGCATCATTAAAATTTTGGTTTTCAACATTTTAGTATTTGATTTTTCGTCCTCGAACCGTGGAATTTCACCTTCAAATGAATTTTTCTCGAAAACGGTTAATCCTGCAGTATTACAACAAGAGTACCTTTTTTATGTGTTTTGACCTAAGGAATCATATTTCACCCACACACCTCTGGTTTAAATAAGTACGTGAAAATGACATACAAAGATGGGCCTTATTAGGATTAATTCACGTGCAAAACCTCGTTAATATATCTCAAAGGGTTCCTGAGTTATTAAATAAAAACCGATTTTTTTATCCACTTTCAAAGGGGCGTAGCTCCCTTATGACGCATTTTTAGACATATGTTTATAGGAACTTTTTGTCATATTTTATCATGTAGAATCACCTGTTAAAATTTCCTTCGCTATTTCAAATACACCCTGTATATAATTTCGTAATCATACTCTTCTAATTTAAGCCTCCATCGGCAAAGAAGTGAACCAGGATTAGAAATTGAGAAAAGCCATGTTAAAGGCTTATGGTCAGTGAATAATTTAAATTTTCTACCAAATAAATAAGGTCTAAAATAATTTACGGACCATATTATAGCTAATAATTCTCGTTCAATGACAGAATATAGACATTCTGTTTCACTTAATGTTCTAGATGCATAAGCTATTGGCAAATCTTTGTCAATAACGCCCTAAGAAACAACAGAACCAATGGCGAATGCGCTTCCATCGAAAGTGAGTACAAAATCTTGTGTAAAGTCAGGATATCTAAAACACGCTGGAAGCTTGAAGGGGCATTGCGTAATCCGAAACTCATACGAGTAAATTCATAATGACCATTCTTTACTGAGAAGCTGTTTTTGGTATGTCAGGGGAGTGGGTCAATTTCAATTTGATGGAAACCAAAAACTAAATCAATAATAGTGAAAAAAGTACATTTTCCTAATTGGTCTAACAAATACGAAATATTAGGCAAAGGATATCTGCCACCTATAGTTACTTCATTAAGTTTCCTACAATCAACAACAACTGGTCATTTTTGTTTACCAGATGCGTCCATTTTCTTGGGGACTACCCAAACAGGACTAGACCAGGGTGAAATAGAGGGTTGAATTATTTTTTGATCCAACATTTTCTTAATTTGACTTTTAACTTTCTCTTTATGTACGTAAGATCTCGTATTGGGAATATTTTTATTTAAAGATCCCTTAATGGGTATATTTTCATCATAATCATATAAAACAGATCCCTTATCGGGAATATTATATAAAATAGGTTCCTCTTGGGAACGTGTAAACCATTAGGAGTGATAATATTATTTTCAGACTCCTTATACATAAGAATATCTTTGTATTTAGTATATAAAATTTTATTTTTAATATCAATCATAATGTTCCAAAAAATCCATGCCTATAATTCCATCATAATCTATATTTGAATCTACAACATAAACCTTGTGTGGGTCAGTTTTATTATTGTTATTATTATTATTCAATTATGTATCCACAGTCTCAGCCAAAGCTGAAAATATATGACAAACTAATTTAACGTGATAGTTTTAGTTTGAATTCGGTTGATGGAAATGAAATTCATCATAGCCCACTAATCCAATGAAATTTGATGTTCTTCCTTCTTATTCCAGAGATAAAAATTTTCTTATTATTCTGCATGTATCTAGAATCACAGATTTTTGAATTTGAATGTATAATCCTCTTGGTAAAGATAGGGATTCTAAATTCTTTGAAAAATTTTTCACTACACCCTCTACTGACATGACTATTGCTAAAATTTTGACATCTTTTAAATTCCACATTCTTTTTAATTCAATTTTAAGATCTTGATATTTTTTAATTTTAGTTGTTTCAGATTTAGTTAAATTATAAGTAACAGGTACAGCAAAATCAATTATAATTCCAGTTTTTTCTTTTTTATCGATTAGTACTATATCAGGTCTGTTGTGATTAATAGTTCTATCGGTGATTATTGGCCTATTCCAATACAGTACTAAGTCTTGATTTTCTAAAACAGCTTCAGGAGTATATTTATAATAAGGAACTTTGATATTAATTAATTGATTTTTGTGAGCAATTGCTTGGTGAACAATTCCAGCCATTTTATTATGTCTTCCCAAATATGCGTCGTTGGCTAAATTAGGACAACTACCTGTGACATGTTCAATTGTTTCTCCAACAGAATTACATTTGCGGCATCTATCTACTACAGGATATCTTAGGATATGTCTATCATAATTTTTTGTTCGCATTACCTTATCTTGAACCGCTGATATGAAGCCCTCGGTTTCAGGATATAACAAACCAGTTTTTAAATAAGAAAAGGAAATTTTTTGATCGATATTTTCCTTTTTGATTTGAGATAGATATCTGCCATGCAACTCTTTATTTTCCCATTTTTCCATTCTTTCTCTTATTGTTTCACATGTTATTAAATATTGTTGATCGGATAAATTTAAGGGAGTAGCCTTGTTATCAATACTTTTAATTTGATCTAAGATAGGACTTTCTTGACTAGCAGCAGTAGTAGTAAATTTTTGGGTTGGCCAAAGCCGGATAACTAGGCCACTTCTGGCCCTTTTTGTCACCCCAGGCAATCCCAGCCATTTACTAATTTGAGTCCTCCTTGAACCTGCCCGTCCTTTCAATAAAGGTCAGGATATTGGCCCAGGGGAGATCTCTTAGTTCCTCTTGGTTGAGTCTTTGAGTTTCAAAGACTTGCAACCTGATCCTGTCGTATCTGACACACTCGGCTAAGTAATGAGAGGATGTTTCATCCTCTTCGCACTCTGGGCATAGCAGACTCTCTAGAATCCGCATTGTTGCCAGGTGCTTCCTTAGCCTGCAGTGGCCCGTGAGGACCCCTACAAGTTGTCTGAGTGCAGTTCTTCCTTTTTCCAGCAACCAGGTCTTTGATTTGCTTGGGCCAGCCAGGAAGTCCCTAGCTTGCCGGCAACCGTCGACCGCTCTCCATTGCTCCTTTAGCTTGGTATAAGCCCACTCATCACTTTCTTGACTAAAAAAGTATTCTCTTAAAGATAGAACTTGTGTTTTTCAAAGTTGAGCAATATTTATAAGACCTCTACCTCCCTCTTTTCGAGATAGATAGAGACGTTCAACTGCCGAATTTGGATGAAGAATACAAAATTTAGTAAGCATTCGCCTTGTCAATCTATCTATCTCGTCTAAATCAGTGGAACTCCATTTAATTACTCAAAGATATTATTGTCAATACAATGCTGGTAAATCCATTAATAAGAGATGTAAAAAGTTTGTATACAACAGATAAACATGTTATTGGTCGATAATTTTTAGGTTCTGTTGCATTACCTTTTTTGTAAACCATAAAAGTATTGCCTTCAGCAAGAAACGATGGCATTTCAGCTGGGTTGTTAAGTGCTGATGTAAAGGACTGAGCAAGATATTCATGTGCACATCATTATTATTATTATTATTATTATTATTATTATTATTATTATTATTATTATTATTATTATTATTATTATTATTATTATTATTATTATTATTATTATTATTATTATTATTATTATTATTATTATTATTATTATTATTATTATTATTATTATTATTTATTTCATGCAAATATATATACAATATATCGATATTCTAAAAAGATATGGTTATAAAACAAATATTCTTCTTAGTGCAGGAATCTTCTTACAATACTGCATGATTTTAATATACTAGCTTTTTGGAGTTCGATGTAGGTTAATTTTGTTAATTTTCATTTATTAATTGAAGAATGAATCTTCTTAGGAACAACTCCCGTAGATGACATAACAATTGGAACTATAATGACTTTTTCTTGATTCCAAATCCTTTTTATTTCTTCTGCAAGTAATAAATATTTTTCTATTTTATTATTATAGGTTGAACTTAAATTTTTGTTTGTTGGTATCGCAATATCTATAATGAAGGTAATTTTTTCTTTTTTTTCAGTAAGTATTATATCGGGTCTGTTATGTGTAATTTTTTTATCGGTTAATATTGTACGGTCCCAGGTAAGTTTATGAAATTCTGATTCTAAAATATTTTCAGGTATGTATTTATAATAGGGTATTCTTTCATTTAGTAGATTATATTTAATAGCTAATTTTTGATGGATAATTTTGGCCACATTGTTGTGTCTTATAGTATATTCAGTGGGAGCAATTATCGGACAGCTATTCAAAATATGTTCAATTGTTTCGTTATTCTGTCCACATTGTCTACAAATATCTTCTATATCAGGAATTTTAAGAATATTCTTCAAATAATTTTTTGTCGGAATAACTTTATCTTGAATTGCTATAAGATATCCTTCAGTTTCAGCATATAAATCTCCTTTACTCAACCATATGTTTGACGCTTTTATGTCAACAGTTTCTTGATGTAAATCAGAGAAATGTCTGCCGTGAATTGCTTTATTAGCCCATTTCTGAAAAATATCATTTTTTGTTTCCAGGTAAAATTGTAAATTTCTTTCGCATAAATTTAACGGTGTAAAATTTTGATCTGCTTCCGTAACAACTCGATGAACTAAACAATTTTTATTATAAAAATATTCTCGAAGTTTTATTATTTGTTTGTTATGTAAATTTTGTAAATGTATAATCCCTTTACCACCTTCATCTCTTGGTAATATCCATCTTTCAGAACATGATCTTGGATGATGATTACCATGTTTCGTCATAATTATTATTATTATTATTATTATTATTATTATTATTATTATTAGTATTATTATTATTATTATTATTATTATTATTATTATTATTATTATTATTATTATTATTATTATTATTATTATTATTATTATTATTATTATTATTATTATTATTATTATTCTTATTATTATTATTATTATTATTATTATTAAATGTAAGATATACTGAGCTATTAATAGAAATAAGTTCATCTGCAATACCTTGAATTACAATATTTTCTTTATTTATTATATCAGACGGTTTTAATATATGAGGCCTTAAAATAGAAATTATTACCCACTATCAATTAAATATTTAAACTTTTTTTGCCAATCATTAATATAAAAAAGATTTTTAGAGTTAGTAATATGCAATTTTGAATTAAATTTAAGGTGTTAAGTCTGTCTGTGTTAAGTCTGAAAAAGTCTGTTCTGGCTGGACGTCAGGGCTTGAGTGGAGCTGCCAGCTATGGCTTGACTCTCCTGGGAGTTTTAATGATGCTGCCTTATTGGAGGTAAATTTTGAGGATAAACTCTTTGGGAGATTATTATTTGAATTATATCTTTGAGCATTTTGTTTTTTAAAACAATTTTCTATCTGTTCCAGTTTTTTACAGTAGTTGCACATAACATTATTATTACTATTAAAATTATTTGGACGATTATAATTCATAGTTAAAGGATAAAAATTGTTTAAACGTTATTAGCTGTAGAAGAATCAAGAAATATTTTATTACTTATTAATGTATTCATTGTAGAACAGAGTTTCATCGGCTATGACGCTCACTTCTGTATATAATAATAATAATAATAATAATAATAATAATATTATTTGTATTAGGGTAGTTATTAAAATCTGAATTTGGTTGACGATTGAAATTATTATAATTATTTCTATTATAATTTTGGTTAGGCCTGAAACTTGAATTTGAGTTATTATTGCCATTAAAATTATTATTAGGACGATTATGTCTAACAGTTTGTAGTCCCTGCTTTTCTAAATATTGCAACTTTTGTTCCCGTTTAAATGTTGCAAATGATGAATCACGAGCATCTCCAAAATAACAAGTAATTGTCTAATCGAATTCCATGTCACAACATTTCTACAATTAATAATCTCAGATGCTTTACTCCTTAATTTATTTTTAATATGAACAGTTACTAAAAATTGTTGGCCTACTGCCAATCTATGGGCAGTGTCACAGGCATTTAAGAAAAAATTTAACAATATTTGATCCCCGTTGTATTCGGGTATACGCCCGAATAATTCATTTAAGCTATATTTAACGGGAGATTGAGGAGGTGCACTATTATTATTTTCTGGAAGATTTCCATTATTATTTAAACAGGAGTCAGGTTTGACAGACATATTAAGAGATGTAAAATAAAAGTAATATTTTATAAAATTAGACAGACAGACAACAAATGATTTACCTTAAAAATCATCAAACTAAGAGAAACAATTTAAGGAATTATATTGGAAATACAAAGCTGTGTATAAAACATCAACTTACACAAATATTAAGATGAACTTCATGTATATGAAGGTTTCGTCCACAAGGAATTGGAATTTACCGTTGATAATTCTTCAACGTTGGACACTCGCGGAATCGAAGCAAATATCTGTGGCTACTCAATTCACCAGAGAAAGTCTTAAATTTTTCTTTTCCACACACAAAACAAAAATTGTCCCGCGAATCCTACCGATTTCCGCACTTACATTTGGGATTTCTATTTCTTATTTTTAAAAAAGATTAAAATAAATTTTAAAACATTTTATTAACATTAATTATAAAGTAGAATAAGTAAAGTTTAACAATAGAAAATAATGAATGAATAATTTGGAGCTGAAATCTTATTTATATAATTATATCTGTGGAATTTTCCATAAAACCTCTAATTGCACCATTGCACCATTTTAAATTAGGTCATCACAACAAAAAAAGTTATTGCGTCTTAAAGGGATATGTAACAGGACTATATTTTGAGAAGAAATCCATATATGGATTTATATAGAATTATATATTTATATATTTATATAGGATTTATATAGGATATATTTATATAGGATTTATATAGAAAATAAACATTTCTTAACTAATATGAATTTCCATCACATATCATAAACAAAACTATATAAATATTTTTAATTTCCCAATAAACAAATAAACTGGGGCGGACTAATTTAATTTTTTTTTGAGCTGAAATTTGGCACAGATTATATTTTTTATATTTTTTATATTATCATGTCCTGAGGGTGGCTAAAATGTTTTTTTTAATACCCTACTGTAAAATGTCGTTTACAATATAGAAAAGGTAATAAAATGGTGTGATATTGTAGACTAGCGCCTTTTTTGAAAACTCGAAAATTTAATTTATTTCTTGGTCTTAAAATGAAGTATTTAATGTAAGATTATATTTGCACAAAATAGCACCAAAAATTACACCAAAGTAATAAATGTATTAACATTTTAATTAATCCTGTTATTGCGTGGACTTTTTTAAAATATTGGTTTTAAAATAAAGTATTTAGCCTGTTAACGGTTATAGAGAAAAAAATACCGTACAAATATAAATAAAAAAAAATAAAATCTGGTGCTTTTATGGACTTACGCCTTTATGGAGCAATTTCATTTTTGCTGCCAAAATGAAGTACTCTACCTAAACTATTAGAAAATGATAAAAAGTAAGTGGGCATTTTTTATTGTAAAACAGTTATTTCCCGCACACCGTGATCAATGTAAAAATTTAAAATAGCTAAAATATATAGTAAACCTAATTTGCCCAGAACAATTTTTGATTCGCTGGAGAGGTAAGTGTACTTTTCAACAAAGTTTGAGAAAGATCTAAGAAATATTGAATTAAAAATAATTAAAAAAAAAAATGGTAAAAAATTACATTAGAAGAAAAACAAGAAGAGCGAAAACCGTTTATTAAAAAAAATTATAAAAGATTTCAGATTGTCATATAATTTTACGTGTTTGTACCAATTTTTATTTAAGGACCACGCACAAACCTTATGGGTTCTGGCCCCCGGTTAAATTTGATAAAATTTTAATAGCTATAGAACTCTTCTGATAAATAGTGTTCACGAGCACAAAGCTCTAAATATTATAGATTAGCCTTCCCAGGCCTCTAAACCTGACAATAATTGAATATATTTTTTGATATAACTCATTAACGAAAAAAAAATATTGAGATGGGATTTTTACCAAAATACTTTATTCTTTATTTTTAAGGTCAGTGCCGTCCGAAAAAGGGGTTTAAATTTTTTTAATATAATTTTTATATATTTTCTTGGACGCCAATGA
This sequence comes from Brachypterus glaber, assembly GCA_958510825.1. Taxonomy (NCBI): domain Eukaryota; kingdom Metazoa; phylum Arthropoda; class Insecta; order Coleoptera; family Kateretidae; genus Brachypterus; species Brachypterus glaber. Next base: position 46,421 of record CAUEHQ010000596.1, read on the forward strand.
CTTTTCTGAAAGTTTTAAGTTGTAAACAACGTTGCGAACCTTTGCTTTAAAATATTTGACCAGTGGTATTTTTTACGTACGCTACTGCTAAACAGTAAAGATATATTTAGGGCTTTTTCACTTATACATGGTACAATACTTCGGTAACAATCTAGAAATTATTTATTAGTACGTTTTTTGTAAAAATTGAAAAAATCAATTAATTTTTTTTAGAAACGGTTAAAATCGCTAAAATTAAAATATGTAATAGCTCTTACCTTACTGATCAAAAGTCTCCATAGACACGAAAGTCTAAGTACAATAGTTTCTTTTGCTCATTAATATTGAAAATTCGTAGTTTTTTTTAATATATAACTTCTGAACAAGAAATATTATTGAGATAGTTACTGAAAAATAAATTCTTAAAATAACCTATATTTTATTTTTATATCCTATATTTTATTTTTATGTCAGTGGCGTCCTCAAAATTGGTAATTTTTTTATAGATTAGCTGCAAAATTGACACTGCTCAGATCACGTGTTAGTTACTTAAAAAAAATGTTCTTTAGTTTAATTTAATAAGTGAAGTTAAAAAAAAAAATATGTCAGATTCATTTTCTGATACTGATATTTTTTTATCGAATGGGATGGTCTTACACAACAACTGATCCGCATTGGGTTTTGTCATCTGTAGTATTTTATTAATATGAATATGATCGTAGTATTATTATTAATAAAATATTATTTTAAGTTACATTTTTTGGAGTACAGTAACATGACAAGTGCAAATTCGGGTTAATGGATTATTGCATAAAACCATTTACCTAAGTGCCAGTGAATTTAATATCTTTTTACAAGAAATAGGGTTTTAGAATAATTATGTTCAAAAAGGCATCATATCACTTTATTTATGCTTTTGAATTTCGACTTGGACTATTTAATAGCTCCCTCAAAAGTGTAAAAAGACTTTTTAAATATAAATGTGAATTTCAGATTTAAAATACATGTTTTATATAGTCGTATTTTTGGGCAAGATCCAAACCCAGAAAATAAAGGTAATAAAATTGTTATTAAAAAAGTATATGATGTTTAAAAAGGGATAATCCTTTTAGGTAGATTAATCTAAACTAATAGACCAATTAGTGATGTATGTGGTCACATGTGAGAAGTATACAAGTTCCAACAGTAGCGGCTTAAGTAACAAGGTGACCCAGTAACCTCCCAGGAGTTATTTTATTTTTTTAATTTTTTATTTAATTTTAATCTTAATAACTTAAAATTAAAAAAAAATCGCCTGTGGCATGTTTTATAGGAGCTCTTACCTGCTCATCCAGATTATGCCAGATATTGCATGCAGTAACCCTCTATCTGTATATTTTGTTTAAAGTTTTTTACTTTTTAGGTTAATACTTGTAAATGTAATGTAGGTATTTTGTAATCTTTGAACTTGGGCCACTTAAAATTAATTTCTAAAAAATTAAATATTTAATTTTTTAGAAATGAATTTTAAGTGGCCCAATGTACAAGATTAAAAAATACCCATTAAATAGTCCAAATCGAAATTCAAAATAAACAAAGCATAAATAAACTGCCTTTTTGAACATACTTATTCTAAAAACCTGTTTCTTGTAAAAAAAATTAAATTTACTGGCACTTAGGTAAATGGTTTTATGCAATAATCCGTTAACCCAAAATACACTTGACATGTTACTGTATTCCAAAAAATGTAACCTAAAATATGTAATTAATAATGTTTTAATTTTTAAGAAATATATTAGGGGAGACCGGGGTCAATTGTAACACGCATCAATTGTAACAGCGGCCATATTTACTTTCCGAACAATTCAAATTTCGCGGATTTGATACTGCCAGTATCCCGCATTGACAGCAGACAACCTCTCATAAAAATAAGCGTCACGGTCGTTTGATGAGCTCCCCAGAGCAATTTTGTGAAATTTCGTACGGTAAGTAAATTTTCTTTCTTTTGGGCGATCTGGGTTTGTTTTAAGGACATTGCTGATAAAGTTATGGTAGAAGTGGATAATATTAATTGTTATATTATATAAATTAATAATTGGAACTTATATAAAATTCATAGAAATACAGTGTTAATGGATTTTCACTAGTAAAAGTAAAATCCATTAACACGGTCTAAACCCGAAAGTGAAAGTTCTTTATATCTTAATGGCCGTGAAAGCTTAAAATCTAAAATAGAAATACAGTAGTAAACTTACTTAAAAGTAAAAAACGAAACTATAATGAACAAAAATTCTTTGATGTTCGAAATAACTCGAAATCATTGTGGAAGGTTATTAATGATCTTCTAAATAATAAAAGTAAACCTAAAATCAACTCTATTATATTTTTAAAAAATGGAAATCTCGAAGTCGCCAGTACAGACGTAGACATGGCCGAAAAGCTTAACAGTTACTTTGTTGAAAGCATTGTCGATATAAGGTTAATAAACGAATTAAAAAATAAAGGTGATATAAAAAATTGTTTAAATGGAAAATTTTTACGTGGTATGTCTGGGGTATTAGGGGAAGCCTTAGTGTCATTTATAAACAAGTCATTTGAATCTGGTAAATTTCCGGATAAACTAAAAACTACTACATTCCAACCCAAAAAATAGCTAATAATTTTGAAGCAGTTAACCTTAGGCCCATAAACACTCTTCCTTCTGTTGAAAAATTAATTGAATATGCGGTATATGAACAAGTATGTTAATATTTTACCTCCAATAATTTGCTTAGGGAAAATCAATCTGGTTTTAGGTCAGGACATTCTTGTGAATCTGCATTGCAGTTAGCCATAGCATCGTGGACAAAGTGTATAGACGAAGGTTATTTTATAATTGTTGTATTTCTTGATCTAAAAAGGGCGTTTGAAACAATCAACCCCAATGTCCTAATAAAAAAATTGGAATATTATGGGGTGGGTGGTAAAGTTTTACAATGGTTCAAAAGCTATTTATTAAATCGTAAACAAGCTGTTAAAATAAATGGGCATGTTTCCTCCGAACAAGATATATGTATAGGTTTAGCACAAGGAAGCATTCTTGCAACAATCATGTTTTTAATTTACATTAATGATATTAAATATTTTACCCTAAGTGATTTTTTGAATTTATTCGCTGATGATGCTGCAATGTCCGTAAAAGATAAAGATATAAATGTAGCTGTAAACAAAATGAATCGGGCTTTATCTGAGATAAGTAAATTTTTTGAAATTAATACACTAAAACTAAATATTACTAAAACCAAAGCTATGGTTCTATCAACTAAATATAAACTTAAAAATATTAACTTAAACTTATTTAACATTAATATCGATAATGAACCCATTGAATTTGTCACGGAATTTAAATATTTAGGTATCAAGATTGACAACACTTTAAGTTTTAATAATCATCTAAAGTACATTCAAAGCAAAGTTTCACAAAAACTTCACGTGTTTAGCAGAGTATGCAAGTATGTTTCACTGGATACAAAAATTACCCTATATATGATCCTAATTAAAACACATTTTGAATATTGTTCCACGGTGCTATATACCTTAGATACTAACTCGAAGCAAATACTACAAAAGCTACAAAATCGAGCTATGCGCATAATCTTGGAATGTAGAAGATTAACACCAATAGATCTTATGCTTAACACCCTTAATTGGTTTGACATAAATAAACAACTTAAGTACATGACCATGATTTTTATTTTCAAGATAGAAAAGGGGTTAATGCCAACCTACCTGCTAAATTTTGTAACATACAATGCAGATTTTCACGAATACAATACTAGAAACAGAAACGATTTCCACATGCCACGTGTTAACTATACTCGATCAATGAGAACATTATTTTATAAAGGCCTTAATGAATTTAATACACTACCTGATGACATTAAGCGTAGTGTGTCTGTAAGTGTTTTTAAACGTAAACTTAGGGACTATATGTGATTTTTAGCGTTATTTGTATTTTAACTCTCGTATTTATTTTAACTCTCGTATTTATTTATTTGTTTATTTATTTTTTACTTCCATGTCCTCATATGTTAATTTATTTTTAGTTAGTTTTAGTTAGATTTAAGTTTGCAACTACCATTCTTTGTATTATTTTTTTATAACTAATAACGTGTGTATATTAGGCTTGCCTATTTAAATAAAGTTATTATTATTATTATATGGTCTTGATAATACAACATCTGTTTTGAGATTAGAGTTCTTGTTTGTTTTCAAAATCCTTCCCTGGGGACAGTTGTAACAATTAAGACGGGGACATTTGAAAAATGTTATAATTGACCCCGAGTAGTAAGAGTCTTGCAAATTAAACTTTATCAATTCTAGGTACCTACCGCGAACCTCAAAATGACACGAAATCGAAAGTGAACTACTAATCGAGGCCCAAGATGAGTCGAGCCGCAGCATTTTTGTTGGAGGAGAACCGTAAACAAAGAGATGTAGCACGAGAATTAAAAATTTGTCATGTTACTCTAAATCGATACATAAAAACCATCAAAGAAGGAAATGAAGTTAAAATGGGATATAAACCTCATAATAAGATTTTAAGCAAGGAACACGAAGAAGCTTTCCTGCGGTATATTCGATCGGCAGCAGATATGTACTTTGGATTATCTCCAAATTAAATAAGAACTCTGGTTTATCAATTTGCAAAGAAACAAAAGGTAAATTTTTCTGAAGTATGGGAACAAATCAAATGACCACAAAAGATTGGTTAACCCGATTCATGAAGAGAAATCCTACTCTATCAATTAGAACTCCAGAAGCGACCAGTCATGCCCGTGCGATAAGTTTTAATAAAGTGAAAGTAAGCAAATTTTTTGAGAATCTATCCCAAATTTTTGAGAAGCATAAGATAGAACCTCAGAAAATTTACATTGTAGACTAGACGGGTGTAACGACAGTACAGAAGCCACAAAAAGTAGTTGCTATAAAAGGGACTAAGCAAGTTGGTGCAATTACTTCTAGTGAAAGAGGGTCTCTGGTAACTGTTTGCTGGGCAGTTAATGCTATCGGAAACGCAATACCTCCAATGTTCCTATTTCCTCGCAAGAAATTCAAAGATTATTTTCTACGAGGAGCACCTCCTGGCTCAAGAAAATGATGCTCTCAATGAAGAAAACGCTGATGATGAACATAACACGATGGACTACGATCAAGAGAAAGAGAATATGGGCCATGATAATGATAATACCCTTTCAATACATAAGAGACATTCAACACCAGTGCCATCGACTTTAAAAGCCTTGGATGATAATACTACGAGTTTGAACACTTCTTTGGAATTATTGACAAAAATCCGCCTTTACCAAAAGCAACATTCATTTCAACCAAAAAGGGTAGAAAAAAAGGTAAAACTAAGATTTTAACAGACACGCCTGAGAAAAACAAATTACTGGCAGCAGTTGCAATAAAAGAGGAAAAGGCAAGGCAAAAGAATGCGAAGAAAACGCAGAAGGATTTGTCCGGTCTGATGACAGAAAAGAAACGTGGAAATGAACCGACGGAAGAAGATGCTGGAAAGAAAAATGAAGAGAAAAAACCATGCAGTAATCAGTCAGAAAGCAAAATTAAAAAACGCCCCAGGGAAAATTCTTCCAACAAAGTTATGTATAAAAGAAAAAAGCGAAGAAAGGGAAGATTGACCTGCCAGAGAAGAAAAAAGATAAATGAGCTGGGAAAAGTTCGTTCTCCGATGAAGATGATATGGTTTGTCTTTATTGTCTGGAAGCCTATTCCTATAATAATGAGGGAGAAAATTGGATTAAGTGTAATGGATGCAGAAACTTTGCTCACGAAAGTTGAGCTGATAATGTCGATGAGCTTTATTTTTACTGCCTCAATTGTGAAGACTAAGCAAATATCAGCGTTCACGTGACTTGGTTGCCAGTAGAGGAGAATTTTATTTTGTTTTTTTATTTAACATTTTCTAAGATTTCTTAACAATATCAGAAGAGAATTTTACTTTTTTGGCACATATTTAAAGCTTATTAATAAATTTTTATTATTTTTTTAATATTTATTTTTTCCTTTATTATAAAAAAAATTAGGACTCCTAATGATTTAGAAAGTACTACCTTATTTGGTAATTATATTACTGTAGTTATTTTCATTAAATAAAATAGAATTTCTTTTTTAAATATTTAAAAATGGATTATTGATATTACAATTGATGCGGTGGCTGTTACAATTGGTGCGGGGTCGGGGACATTTGTAACTATAATTTGTCTTCACTTAATGTTTTTTTGAAAAAAAAAAACAGATTGTTTTCTGTCATAACCAAACAGCAATTTTAGTAGTCGAAAGTTGGAGTAATATTAACAATGATTTCCAAGTCTTTAAGTAGAAAACACTAGCGTCCAGAACCCATTTCATGTAAAATGTTACAATTGACCCCGGTCTTCCCTACTACGTTAATATTCATGTTAATAAAATACTACAGATGAAAAACCATGGGGATCAGTTGCTGTGTAAGACCATCCCATTCGATAAAAAAGATATCAGTAGCGTACTCAGAAAAAGAAACTGAAATATTTTTTAATTTAACTTCACTAATTAAATTAAACTAAAGAACATTTTTTTAAGTAACTATCGCGTTATCTGAGCATGTCTCATTAATTTTGCAGCTAATCTATAAAAAAAATTACCAATTTTGGGGACGCCACAGATATAAAAATAAAATATAGGTTATTTTAAGAATTTATATTTCAGTAACCATCTCAATATTATTTCTTGTTCAGAAGTTATATATCAAAAAAAACTACGAATTTTCGTTTGGTTAATGCTATCGGAAACGCAATACCTCCAATGTTCCTATTTCCTCGCAAGAAATTCAAAGATTATTTTCTACGAGGAGCACCTCCTGGCTCAAGAAAATGATGCTCTCAATGAAGAAAACGCTGATGATGAACATAACACGATGGACTACGATCAAGAGAAAGAGAATATGGGCCATGATAATGATAATACCCTTTCAATACATAAGAGACATTCAACACCAGTGCCATCGACTTTAAAAGCCTTGGATGATAATACTACGAGTTTGAACACTTCTTTGGAATTATTGACAAAAATCCGCCTTTACCAAAAGCAACATTCATTTCAACCAAAAAGGGCAGAAAAAAAGGTAAAACTAAGATTTTAACAGACACGCCTGAGAAAAACAAATTACTGGCAGCAGTTGCAATAAAAGAGGAAAAGGCAAGGCAAAAGAATGCGAAGAAAACGCAGAAGGATTTGTCCGGTCTGATGACAGAAAAGAAACGTGGAAATGAACCGACGGAAGAAGATGCTGGAAAGAAAAATGAAGAGAAAAAACCATGCAGTAATCAGTCAGAAAGCAAAATTAAAAAACGCCCCAGGGAAAATTCTTCCAACAAAGTTATGTATAAAAGAAAAAAGCGAAGAAAGGGAAGATTGACCTGCCAGAGAAGAAAAAAGATAAATGAGCTGGGAAAAGTTCGTCCTCCGATGAAGATGATATGGTTTGTCTTTATTGTCTGGAAGCCTATTCCTATAATAATGAGGGAGAAAATTGGATTAAGTGTAATGGATGCAGAAACTTTGCTCACGAAAGTTGAGCTGATAATGTCGATGAGCTTTATTTTTACTGCCTCAATTGTGAAGACTAAGCAAATATCAGCGTTCACGTGACTTGGTTGCCAGTAGAGGAGAATTTTATTTTGTTTTTTTATTTAACATTTTCTAAGATTTCTTAACAATATCAGAAGAGAATTTTACTTTTTTGGCACATATTTAAAGCTTATTAATAAATTTTTATTATTTTTTTAATATTTATTTTTTCCTTTATTATAAAAAAAATTAGGACTCCTAATGATTTAGAAAGTACTACCTTATTTGGTAATTATATTACTGTAGTTATTTTCATTAAATAAAATAGAATTTCTTTTTTAAATATTTAAAAATGGATTATTGATATGGTGTTACAATTGATGCGGTGGCTGTTACAATTGGTGCGGGGTCGGGGACATTTGTAACTATAATTTGTCTTCACTTAATGTTTTTTTGAAAAAAAAAACAGATTGTTTTCTGTCATAACCAAACAGCAATTTTAGTAGTCGAAAGTTGGAGTAATATTAACAATGATTTCCAAGTCTTTAAGTAGAAAACACTAGCGTCCAGAACCCATTTCATGTAAAATGTTACAATTGACCCCGGTCTTCCCTACTACGTTAATATTCATGTTAATAAAATACTACAGATGAAAAACCATGGGGATCAGTTGCTGTGTAAGACCATCCCATTCGATAAAAAAGATATCAGTAGCGTACTCAGAAAAAGAAACTGAAATATTTTTTAATTTAACTTCACTAATTAAATTAAACTAAAGAACATTTTTTTAAGTAACTATCGCGTTATCTGAGCATGTCCCATTAATTTTGCAGCTAATCTATAAAAAAAATTACCAATTTTGGGGACGCCACAGATATAAAAATAAAATATAGGTTATTTTAAGAATTTATATTTCAGTAACCATCTCAATATTATTTCTTGTTCAGAAGTTATATATCAAAAAAAAACTACGAATTTTCAATATCAATGAGCTCTAGAAAAAAAAAATTATTGCATTTAGAGTTTCGTGTCTATGGAGACTTTTGATCAGTAAGGTAAGTAATAGAGTATTAAAAACATTGACCGCCTAAACCCGTAAGATTTGTGTTGCGGTTTGTAAACCTAAACCTAAAACTAAACACAAATTAGATATAAATTATAGTTAAATTATAGATAAAGTAAACGCACCTAATAATATTCACAAACAAACATTGACTTATATATGCAATTTTAAACCAAATAAATTTAAATACACACATATACAAATATTTCCCAGAAGTACAAAGAGCAATTCTTAATACAAATCTTCCGCACAACAATTAAAAAAGTTATACTAAAATATCAAAGAAAGATTCCGTATTGCTTCGTAAAACGTACTGCTTTAGCTCACACTTTTGTCTTTTTACATATAAATTCTTTATATTTTCAGGGATCATATTAAACCATTTGGGACCATAATAAAATAATCTTTTTTGTAGATGAGTAGAGTGGCAAAGAGGTAGACTAACTGCTTTGCTTCTCGACAACCGGGTACAGTGATTGTGATTTGGTTTTTCTAAAATAATATTTTGCTTAAACATCCAGAGGGAAACATGATAAAGATATTTAATAGCTAGAACATTTTCAATTGAAGAGCAGTTACAATTTTGTGTATTTGTACAAGTTTCATCATGCATTTTAAAAGAATATGTTTCAGGTTGACCAATATTCGTTAAACTAAATGTAATATATTTAGTCTTGCCTACATTGAGACTAAGGAGACTGCTATCCAGCCATTCCTTAATTAGTTTTAAGCTCTCTTCTACCAGTTGAAAGACTTCGTCCCAGCTTTGTCCACAAAACACTGCTGCTGTATCATCAGCATAAGATACAAGTTTATTTTTTAATTTTTCTATATTAAATAAAAAATTTATATAGATTAAAAACAGTATAGGTCTCAGAACCGTCAATTGCGGGAAGGCTCTTGTTATCCTAACCGATTCACTATACATACCATTAATTTTAACGTACTGATACCTGTCAGTTAAATAATTTTTAAGCAATTGTAGCGCTATGCCTCTTATACCTAACTTTTCTAGTCTGGAGCAGTATTTTGTGGTCAACAGTATCGAGTGCCTTGGCGAGGTCTAGGAAGATAACTAAACACTTCAGTTTTGAGTTAATACCACTTGTAACCATCTTAAGCAACTCTATCAATGCATCCTCTGTGCTTAAAGACTTTCTGAAACCAAATTGCCTATTTGTTAAAATTTTATATTTATCTAAAAATTTTTGAAGTCTCAGTTTTATGCATTTTTCTAAGACTTTTGCAAAAGTGTTGATGACAGAGATAGGGCGGGAACAGAGATAGGGCGGAGCTATAACATATTTTAATTTTAGCGATTTTAACCGATTTTTTCAATTTTTTTTGTCTATTTCCCTACAAAACTTTTTTGTGTATTAAAAAAATGTATTAATAAATCATTTCTAGATTGTTACCGAAGTATTGTACCCTGTATAAGTGAAAAAGTTCTAAATCTATCTTTACTGTTTAAGCAGTAGCTTACGTAAAAAATGCAACTTTGTAAATAAAATATAAACTTAGGATACCACTGGTCAAATGTTGTAAAGCAAATGTTCGCAACGTTGTTTACAACTTAAAATTTTCAGAAAAGTCATTGGCGTCCAAGAAAATATATAAAAATTATATTAAAAAAAAATTAAACCCCTTTTTCGGACGGCACTGACATTAGAAATAAAGAATGAATTATTCTGTATTTGTATTTTGGCGAAAGTCCCATCTCAATATCTTTTCTTTTCGCTAATGAGTTATATCAAAAAATATATTTAATTATTGTCAAGTTTAGAGGCAAATCTATAAGACTTAGAGCTTTGTGCCCGTGAACACTATTTATCAGAAGGTTTAGTTCTATAAAATTTTATCGAAGGACATGGCACATACCTTATGGGAAATGGCCCTCGGTTAAATTGCTTCAAATTTTAGTATGTTATAGAGTCTCCATGGGCACAAAAAAATTTATGGTGTCGTTTGGCCGCTATGGTCATTTAAAGACCATACAATCTAGATGATTATATAGGTAATTAAATCGTTGTTTATCGGTGTGTATGTGTGTTTTTATAATTTTAAATGAGTGGTTAATAGTTTATATAATATTTAAAGGCAAGTTAGTGTATGTGTGTATCTTTTATTTACTATTTTTGGGTGTATATGGGCAGTGTCGGTGCACCCAGGTGTATGTATGTGGATTTGTGAGGGTTTTAATGGATGTGTGTAGTATTTATTTTCTGTGTTAATAGTTATGTGAATTTTTATTAATTTTTGAGGGTTTGTATGGGTTGTTTTGGGTATTTATGGGTATATATGAGTTTTTATTAGTTTTAATGGATTTATTTAGTATTTATCGATGCAAATGGGTAGCTATGGTTATATGTGGGTGTGTATGGGTATATATGTATTATTTATAGATTTTTTTATGGGGTTTTATAGGTTTTTATAGTATATATGGATGTGCAAAGGTAGTGTGAGTGTGTATGGTTATTTATGGGTTTTTATAAGTTTTAATGTATTTTTTTAGTATTTATGGATGTGCATAGGTTTACCTAAACTTTAGTTACGGGTGTGTATGGGTATTTATGTAATTGTTTGAACTTTTTGGTTTGGTCCAAACCCAAAACTACCCATACAAACCCACATAAAATTAATAGAAATGCACATAACTATTAAGACATACAAAATAAATACTACACAAATCCATTAAAAAAAAACCCTCACAAATCCACCTACCTAAACCTGGTTGCACCGACACACTATGGAACGAACCGGGCCATAGCTTGGACATCGGGTAAAAAACAAAAAATGAAAAATAAGGGTTTAAATTCATTTTTCTTATAGTTAATTATCTAATACAATGAGTACAGGCAAAATTTCCATCTATAAGATTACCTAGATAAATTAAGGCTTATATTTGATGTCTTAATTATGCTACGAAAATTTGTAGTCTTTTTTTTTTGTTATCTTACAATATAATCTTTTTCTATTAATTGCGCAATAATAACCATTTAAAAGAGTATTATATAAAAAATAAAATATTTTGTATATCCCCTTTTTTTTGTATTATCATTTTTTTTTTAATTTTCAGACATTTCTTGTTTTTTCGTTAAAGTCCCGCAAAGTCCCGCATATTTTTTATAACTACATTATAGTGGACTAAGTAAGGAAAAAACCTATGCAAAAATCAGACCCCAGAAAACCTCAGAACCTCTTTAATTTAAATTTCTGTTTTAAACAACAATAAAAAAAATAACTTTTCACATAAACTTTTACAGAATTTCTTTGCGGTGGGTAATATTATCTGGTAATAACGTTAGCTTAGCTTAGCTTAAGCGTTAGAATAGTACGGTAGTTTTAAATTTCTCAAAATTGCCAAAAAAAAGGCCCAGATAACAAAAATGTAAATAAATAAAAAATATATATTTTTTTCAACTTTTTTTCAATTTTCGAAAAAAGAATTTTGTTTTAACCTTGTTTTTGGAAAAAAAATTGGAAATCTGGAAATCTTTTAAAAAATTAAATTTAATTGCTTTTTAATATTTACCATTTAGTGTACAAGAAAGATTTTTGCGTAAGTATTTAATCCGAAATTTGGAAACATTCTGGAAAATGTGTATAACTTGTAAAATTATAATTTTAAGTAACAATTTGGCTTTTCCAAGTAAAATTAAAACATTTAGCTAACTATTGAGTTGGAAAATTCTGGAAAAATTTAGAGAAAATCACGCAAGAAAAATGTCTAGAGAGGCAAACAATGAGGATATCTTGCATAGCTTATTGTTAGTCTCCAGTAATTTCCAGTATGAGACCTACTTGTAAAAATAAAGTAAAGGAATTATTCAACAAAGCTAGGGAATTACTGGTTTTTGATAAAAGTACCTATATAAAAATTATATACTTTATTTAGTTTGTTTTATTATCACATTTTTTTATAAATTATTTGTCGCTATTTTAAGACTTTTTCAGAATTTTTCCAGAATATTTCCAGATTTTTTCCAGAATTTTTCCAGAATTTTTCCAGAAATTTTTAACTCAATAGTTAGGTAAATGTTTTAATTCCACTCGAAAAAGCCAAACTTATTAGCTAAGATAATAATTTTACAAATTATACACTTTTTCCAGAACTTATCCATATTTTTTATTTTTTAGAACTTATCTATACTACTTAGTTAAATATCTTATACGCTAAATGGTAATTAATCATATAAAAAAAATAAATTTAATTTTTTCTAAGATTTCCAGATTTTCCAGATTTTTGCCAAAAATGAAACCTAGCTAAAAGGCTTTCTCGTACCTAAAAATAGCTACATACCAAATTTTATCAAAATCCCGAATACCGTTTTCAAGAAAGATACGATGTCCAACGTATGGCCCGCTTCGTTCCATAGTGCGACACTGCCCATATACACTCAAAAATAATAAATAAAAGATAATCACATACATTAACTTGCCTTTAAATATTATATAAACTATTAACCACTCATTTAAAATTATAAAAAAACACACACACACCGATAAACAACGATTTAAGTACCTATATAATCATCTAGATTGTATGGTCTTTAAATGACCATAGCGGCCAAACGGCACCATAAATTTTTTTGTAAAATTAAGTATCGTTGACTTGTATGCTGTGATAAATTAAATATTTAAAACGATTTTGTATTTCAGCATATGAATTTATTTAAAATTAGCCTAGCGCTTTCGATCTAAGATCATCATTCAGGGCTTAGCTCTGAAAAGTAAGAAAAATGGTGGTAAATAGAGGGGTTAAAAAGTAAGATTATATAAAGTTTTAAAGACTAAAAATTAGAAAATTAAAAATTAAAATTTTTTTAAAAATTAAAAATTAAATTTTATAAAATTAAACAAAAAGAGTACTTACTCGTCAGAGCTAAAAACTAATAAAACCTAAGAGGTAATTTAAAAATATTGGGACATCACATTTAAAAAGTTAAAATAATAAATAAAGATAAAAATATGTGTATACAGCTTAGACATTGATAAGATACTAAAACAATAAAATCGACAAATTAAAATCCCTGGTTAAAGAAGCGGTAAAATTTTTGAAATTTAAATTAGATTTTTAAATAGTGGTTTAAAAGTTATTTTTTGGTTCAGTTCTAATTGATTGTTTAGGTACAAATCTTTTTCATTTTTTAATCCTGGATGAATTTCTAGGTCTTCTAAAAGGGAGAGTTTTAAGTCATATTTATGTGTAGTTAGATAATGTAAGATTTCACAATTTTCTTCCATGTTAAAAGTATGATCATTGAATTTTAGGTGGTGGCCGATCCCCCATCCGCCCAGTAGTTAGCTTCTACAACACCCCGGTAGAAAAAATAGCTAAATTTACACTTAATCTCATTTCTTCTATTACCAGTTTTAAACCTAAATACACAGTAAAAAATACCCTAGAATTAATAGACAATATCTCCAACATAAATCCCCCTAATCTTGAAAGTCATATCATGCTATCCTTTGACGCCACCAACCTTTACACCTCCGTTCCCAGACAAGAAACCATTCCAATAATAAGTAATATTTTTAACAATAAAGTTTCTGATCACGTTAAAATGGATATTTTGGCACTTTTACAATTATGTCTTAATCAAGATTCTTTTGTCTTCAACAATAAAATTTACATTCAACCCGACGGACTAGCCATGGGAAACCCTTTTTCAGGTTTTCTTTCTGACATTTTCCTAGATGAGCTAGAGAAAAATAAAATACTACCCCATTTTACAAATATCGTTTTATGGCGAAGGTACGTGGACGACATTTTTGTACTCCTTAAAGGTACAATAGATGACGCTAACAGTATCCTTAATTATATTAACAACATTCATCCTAACATTAAATTCACCATAGAATTGGAAAATGACAAAACATTAAACTTTTTAGACATTACCATCACTCGCAACACAGAAAATAATAGTTTTGATTACAGTATATTTAGAAAACCAACACAGATAGACCACATTATTCCCATAGACTCGTGCCATACATACAATCACGAACTTGCCTCCCTTACTTGCTATATTAACCGCGCTCTTAAAATTCCCATGTCCCCCTTAAAAAGAAATAAAGAAATTAGCATTATTAAACATCTCGCTCTAAATAACAAATTTCCCCCAGTTCTGTAGACAAAATAATAAAGAAAATCAACTACAAAACCCTTATCGCCCAAGCATATTCTTCCAATCAAATTAAAAATAATAAAAAATTCATCTCCCTTCCCTTTGTCGGTCCACTTTCTTATAAAATCTCCAAAATTTTCAACAAATGTGATAAGAAAATAGCCTTTAAAACCCCCAATACCATAAGTTCCATCCTAGTAAATACCAAAACTCCTATTCCCTTAATCAAAAAATCAGGTATATACAAACTTAACTGTAACTCCTGCCGAAAATTCTACATCGGGAAAACTTCAAGAAGCCTGGAAACTCGTTGTAAAGAGCATATTTCAAGACACAATAAATCAGTCCTCGGCCACCACCTAAAATTCAATGATCATACTTTTAACATGGAAGAAAATTGTGAAATCTTACATTATCTAACTACACATAAATATGACTTAAAACTCTCCCTTTTAGAAGACCTAGAAATTCATCTAGGATTAAAAAATGAAAAAGATTTGTGCCTAAACAATCAATTAGAACTGAACCAAAAAATAACTTTTAAAGCACTATTTAAAAATCTAATTTAAATTTCAAAAATTTTACCGCTTCTTTAACCAGGGATTTTAATTTGTCGATTTTATTGTTTTAGTATCTTATCAATGTCTAAGCTGTATACACATATTTTTATCTTTATTTATTATTTTAACTTTTTAAATGTGATGTCCCAATATTTTTAAATTACCTCTTAGGTTTTATTAGTTTTTAGCTCTGACGAGTAAGTACTCTTTTTGTTTAATTTTATAAAATTTAATTTTTAATTTTTAAATTTTTTTTAATTTTTAATTTTCTAATTTTTAGTCTTTAAAACTTTATATAATCTTACTTTTTAACCCCTCTATTTACCACCATTTTACTTACTTTTCAGAGCTAAGCCCTGAATGATGATCTTAGATCGAAAGCGCTAGGCTAATTTTAAATAAATTCATATGCTGAAATACAAAATCGTTTTAAATATTTAATTTTTTTGTGCCCATGGAGACTTTTTTTCATGCTCTATAACATACTTAAATTTAAAGCAATTTAACCGAGGGCCATTTCCCATAAGGTATGTGCCATGTCCTTTAACCGGGGGCCAGAACGCTTAAGGTTTGTGCGTGGTCATTTGGATTAAAATTATCAAACATAGCAAAATATCGGAAATAAAGTGGTTTTCTCAATGACCGAAAATGAAAAAAACATTTTAAAAAATCATATCTTCACCAAAAAAAATCTTGAACACTTTTTTATGCTTAAAGCCTCTAGTAATCGAAGTTTCATCGAAATCCGCAATATTCAATCACCAAGGTGGTATGGATTCATACAGAAATATCCATATATAAATTCTGTTTTTTTTTAAATTTTTTTTTATGTTTTTCATTGAAGAATTTAAAGTAAAAAGGGGAAAAAAAAGTACCATAATTATTTTATTCTGTATTTCAACCTTAAATAATTAGTAAGACATACAAAAAATGTTGTTTTTTTTTGTAGAATTTATTATTACTATTAAAATATTTAAAAATTAAAAAACATAATATTTAAAATTGAAAAATACAATAAAATAAGTTTGGTCAGTTTCTTCCCGTTTGGTAGCATAGTGCTGCTGTAGAGAAAAATTCAGACGTGTAGGGGTTCAGATTCGGTTTCAGCGGGTGATCATACATAGGAATATCATGGTTCTATCCATGGTGCAGACCACTTTTGTTTTTTTTGTGGGCTTGTGTAATTATTACAATTAAAATAAATTACCTTAATTCTTAAGAAACTTACTTGTTCTGTATCAGCAGCCACAATGGCTAAAATCAAGAAATAAATAATATTTCTAACCATAATTCTAGAACAAATGATTAAATTAGGCTCCTCATATAATATAGTTAATTTATATACCTAGATAATATAAAAATATTTTAAAAATTCGCATTTAATCTTGGAATTTTTATACCCCGCAAGAAAGTAAAAACTGAACATAGATAAACGCGATTAAAAAGTATAAAGTGTCCTTTTAATTTTGAATATTTGAATAGTCGACAGAAAATAGATTGATGGAATAATAAATCGACAATTCTTTATTTTGTTTTTTTTTTTGTTTTAGATTGTTCTATATAAATCTATCAATTTTGAATTCAGAAAAAATGCGGTTTTTGATGGGTTATTTTCTAAACATTTTTAGCTTAGTGGTGTGTTAAATTTCAGTCATAATATTTCAGAATAAAACAATTAATAATAATGCTCTATACTCAAAAATTTGCCGACACCATTTTAGTTGATTCTAGACCTATTTGATGTGCTCTGAAGGCCTTGCTTCGTTTTTCTCGATCAGCTCATTTTTTTGAGATAGCTCCGTTACTGGATTCAATCTATTTTTTTACAAATCTCATGTTTGTTAGTGTTGCTTATAAAAATTATAGTCATATCTTTAGTATTTATATAAAATTTTCATGAAAATATAGCGAAAAAATGCGAAAAAAAACTCATTTTTTTTGAATTTAGAAGCCTATAAAAAGCAAACGAATAAATATATTTTAAAATCGCTGTGTTTGGCCCCTATTAATAAAATCCACCGCAAAAAATGTATCAGACCTTAATTTTTTTTTACTAAAACTATACGTAAAAAAAAACTGTGCCCTATATCTCAAAAAAACGAGCTGATAGAGAAAAAGGGAAAAAGGCATCAAATATAGCCAGACGCATCTAAAAGGTACCCGGCAAATAAGAGCCGTTTAAAAATAATTTATTGTTAATCGACAAAAGACTCATTTATACTTCTCCAAAATGGAAATCAAGACTGTTTCTGTAAATGGATTTAAATTATTTGATGAAAATGTATATACATTTTATGATATAAGCTAAAACAGTATAAAAGTCGACTGTTCACAGCTGAGGAATAAAATCCATAATTCAAAACCGAACACCAAGGTTTTTCCGTCATGGTTTTAGGATGTGTACTACTAACAGGATTAACGCTTGGTTTGCGTTGGCAAGTCGCTTATACTTCTTTGTTCAGAATCAACGTAAGCAGTAATATAGATTCACTAGAAAAGGCACTAAGACAGTGTCTTTAACCGTGGTTGTAATGCAAAGTAGTTAGACTCATACGTTTGTGGGGCTATTTTTTGGCTTAAAAATATTAACTCTCACGATGTTACTTTACAATACCTCGCTTTTTTATCTTACAAAGCCTTACAAGGTTCATCTTTGCGCATATATTTTTACTAAGAAAAAGTACCTTGCAATATATTACCTCTTAACGTGAATCATGGTTATTGTAAAAGATTTTCGTGTTTGAGATTTTTTTTCTCAAAAAGCGTCTACGTATATCAAAACTTTTAAATTTAAAAATAAGGATATACACTGGCAGTTTTGTATGTAATAAAGAATAAAGGTAATTAAAAAAAATATATGCAAACATGTGTTAAAGATAACATTGCGTGTCCGAGGAGATACATGCATTATATAAAAAAATGCATGGGATAACATAAGATATACATAAAAAAATTACAAAAAAACTATAAAACTTTACCTTTAATTAATTTAATTATTATACAAAAATACAATTTAAAAGGATATAAGTATAAAAAGTTATAGCTAAACGAGGTAACATTTTAATGATTAATGAGATGAGGTAAATGCCCAGTTAATTATTACACATACGGTACATCAAAGCAATTAGTGCTTATGCAAAAAATTTAAATTCTTGAAACTATTACTTATATTTTTTACAGGTAATTTTTCTATATATAGAATCTAAATACACTAGTTTACAAGGGTTTTATGTCCAACTTTATTTTAATATATTTGATATATTTTTTATGCTGAATCCATATCGGATAATCGACCCTAAAGATTTTATAAGCGGAAAGTGAGAGAAATCGCATATGTTTAATAATTATAAAAACTGTATTTGTGGGCTTTGAGAGTCGCTTAAAATGAATTTGATATTTAAAAAACTATCCTCGCTCCTTAATGGGGTTGAACCACCCCTTTTATATATATATATATATATATATATATATATATATATATATATATATATATATATATATATACAGTGTGTCCCCGGATCGACTCGACAATACCACAAAATTACCATTTTTTTTTTTGAATTAAGAAAAACTACTTTGGGACTTTGCCCTGCTTGCTTAAAAACTAATTTTTGTCAAAATAAATTTTGAAAAATTATAGGTGGCGCCAGATATCAGTGAAAGAGTAAAAAGTTTTCAGGTAAACTTACCTTTCCGTAACAGATATAAAAAAAAGTTATTTAAAAAATAGGTTTATAATCAAAAATAGGAGCCGCATGTCAAATTGTTATAATTTTAACTCATAATAATTTTTTTTTATTAAAAAAAATGTCACTGAAAACTTCGCTATAGTCAAGTACTATATATACTAATTGTTTTTGTCAAAGTATGACATTATTGTTTAATTAAAAACATAGTTAAGAGAAAAATAAGATAAAAAATGCTTACAAAAGAACAAAAAATTTTCATTGTTCAGTGCTATGGTTTAGGTCAAGTTTCCTTACAATATGTAAGAGATTCATTTATTGAACAATTTGGCATTGAAATATATAGACAAA
>CAUEHQ010000597.1:0-38527 GCA_958510825.1 Brachypterus glaber
AACATAAATATAATATAATAATGTAACAATATTATTATGTTTCTAACGAACTAACATTAAAACAAACATTTGATTTGATGTAGAATGCATCTTATCAATTAGTTAAATATTATGCATGCTTGATAAAATATTGTACACAGCGTAATACGATTTATAGTAGTTAATAATTCTTTGTGTGTGTATGTTTACATGACACGTATATTATTCCGTCAGCAGCTAAAGAACGGCAACTCCAAATGTGTATCTTTAAAACAAGGTAGTAGCGTGAGTTCACCTTCAATCGTTGGGGACTTTTATTACGTTTTCGTACGACCTAGTGTACATGAAATAAAGAAAAATGCATGTTCACTATATATATATATATCTTCGTTTGGATATATTTCTATCGCGCGAGTACATAGTGCATATTTGAATGAAATGACAACTATGCACACTTATTTATCCAAACGAGTACACATAGCCTTTCATTTTGACAAAAGTCGTTTGACGTTTATAAAATTTCGAAATGTCAAAATTAAACACAGGCAATTCTTTAAAATATACATTTTTAAAGAGTCTAGACTGTAGATCGAACGAAAAATGTTGTTCGCAACTCGTTTGGACTCGAATGATTTTTTGACTTCGCTTCGCGTCGTCAAAAAAACTTCATTCTCGTGCACCAAGGACTAAACTCGCTTACTCGTTACGAAAACTACTATTTTCTATTTTGCGACTCTTAGAAGCTCATATTCACAAGCATTTTGCGTGTTCTTATAGACCTACAAGAGGTTAGTACTTTTTTTTCTTTTGGGTTGGCAAGACAGGACAAAAGAATATCGCTTGGCGTTTTCCGTGCAAATGTCACCGTTTTTAGGTTTAGTTTTCTACGAAATTGTGTTATAAGCCAATTTTTAACTTAGCTGAAGTTTGGAACGTTTTTTTTTACCATGTTAAAATTACGACTTAGTTACTTACAGTGAAAAAGAAAAGGGTAAATAATATTTTATATCAAAATATCGTGTGTTCTATGAATTTTAAAACATTGCGAAAATTGTAATGCCAACCCAAAACAAAAATCCCCAAATCGGTCATCAATTTAAATGTAAGTTTTTTTAAAGAGCAAAATAGAAAAAATAGTCTAAAGCACCCATTTTATAACACGTTTTTAGCGCACCAGTACTAGTACTTTTTTGTCGTTTGTCCCGTTTTTTACCCACTGATGGCAGTATTATGTTGGAGCTCTCGCCAAGGCACCACGTTATCACTTTTTATTGTTATTATTTAAAAGATAACATGAAATACATAAAGATAAGAACAGGCAGTGTTCAAATCCTGTTCTTTTCTCAAGACATAAGTGTACTCAAGCTGAGGGAACCTTATCCCTGAACATTTTAAACAAAAAAATAAAAAATATATAGAAAAAATCTATAAAAAATATTGTTAGATTGTAGTATTTTAAGATATAAATCTAGACTGTGAAGTTTGACAACATTCCTTGACATTTCTCTAAAATAGAATTTTGTTCATCTGGGTATATGTGTAACCCCAAACAAGGCATTTTGGGAATAAGTACACGTATATATTTACGAAGTCGCGTAAATAAAAAAGGCTAAAAATACCAGAACGCCTTTCCATGTCGTCGGCATTTCCTGTCTAAGAATTTACATACGTTTTGTTAGTTCTTACGTTTTTTAATCAATTCAATTGATCCAATTTTAACTATGTATACGCAAAAAAAATAACAAAAATCCAGAAAAATATTATTTTTCTCTTATAGGACCACATCTCGAAGAAAATTTTTGAAAAACGTCCGCCATTTTGTTATTTTTTGGCCAAAAAGTTTTCTTCTAGTTCGGGCTAAAGCTACTTCAATACTGAATAATATCCCGTTTTTTTTTTTCAGTTAATCCAAAGCCCGAAATCATAGCGACCATAGCGATATTTTTTTCAAAAAAAAATTATGGCCAAAAAAAATGGCACTTTAAAAATCTATTTTTTTTTATTTTTTTCATTTTTGAATATAAATAAACATAACTACAAAACTTCACAATTATATCTTTTTTTTCCATATAGAAAAAATGTTAAAAAAAAATATATATTTTTAAAATTTGAGGGTAAGAGACAGACCCCTTTTTTCAATAGTCGCGCATTCGCCAATTTTGTAAATGATTTTTTAATTTTTTTGTTCCTTATTTTTTTTTTGTGATTTAAGACTTTTCTCATACAGGAATGTTTTTTAATCGTTTGGAAACTATGAAAAAATCTGGAAGGACAGATAGACAGACAGACACCTTATCGATTTTATTATATAGATAATACAGTCAAATCTCTATAACTCGAACCTCCACAACTCAAAACACTCAAAACTCTCTATAACTCGAACTAATCTTGCGGTCCTTGGGTCTCGAGTTATAGAGGTTTCACTGTATTTAAGCTCCACAACTCGAAATATCTCTAACTAATTCCGCGGTGCCTTGAGTTACGAGTTATAGAGGTTTCACTGTAACATTATTTAAATTAAAACAGTCGTAGAAAAAATATCTTTCCGTGCAAGACACCATTTAGTCATACCTTAACACCTTTGGTCTAGTTATTCTGTTTAAAAAAAAATAAACCGATATGTTTACGATCCAGCGGCTCATTCATTCATTTACAGTAACCTATGGGCGTTATTGTTACAATACTGCCCGTCTAAGCAAGAATGTCATATCTGCATTTTTGTTGTTTTAAGAAAATCG
The DNA here is from genome assembly GCA_958510825.1 of Brachypterus glaber. Taxonomy (NCBI): domain Eukaryota; kingdom Metazoa; phylum Arthropoda; class Insecta; order Coleoptera; family Kateretidae; genus Brachypterus; species Brachypterus glaber. The sequence continues at coordinate 2,718 of CAUEHQ010000597.1, forward strand.
ACTATTTTATTAGGAACGGCGGCAATTTTAATTTAATTTAATTTATTTATTTAGTTAGCAAATGCTAATAAAGTTTACAATTGGTTTACATTGTATCACAGTAATTATCACAAATTACAAGTATACATGTTTCGTCGTTATTTACTTTTAGTTCGACGGCTTTGGAAAACACTCCGTTTTCTTGTATATTTGTTTACTTACATAGAAAAAACGGATTCCTTGAACTAAGGACACGTGTCTTTGTATATGTTCAAAGCCATATTCTCTTGTTTCAAGAAAATGCCAGCCTTGAAACAAGAAAATATGGCTTTGAACATATCCAAAGACACGTGTCCTTGGTTCAAGGAATCCGTTTTTTCTATGTATAAAGTTATATGTATATGTATATATGTAAATATTGATAAATATTGATTTAAAATAAGAAAGAAAATGATCTATCGGGCAAAACGTTTTTTAATCGCAAAATATGGTCCATAACTTTTGGTCAATTTGAACAAAAGTTAAATTATTCTTCCTACGACCTAGTTAGTAGTTAGTACCTTTCCCATCCGTTGCCTATGACAACGGTTGTGAAGTGACAATCAGCTGATTTTAAAAAAGCACTCTCGTGCAGTAAATACTTGGTTCGCGTACTCGGTGCGTAATATACTACATTTTACTAATTGAAAACCAAAAACCACTTCACGGAAAGAAATTAGTGGGCTCTGCGCTATACATTATAAGATATTTGGTAACAGTGGCAAATTATAGTGATTTAAGCTATAGATTATAAGGGACACAATAACTAATAATGTTAAAAATAAATTGGAAACGATTATATATATTACAGACACGATTATATTTATTACAGGCACTATTATAAATTTACAGAAATTTTATTATATTATAAAAATTATTAGCACGGACAATAATTAAATCTATTTAAGCTATAAATGCCATACTATTTGTTATATTTTATTATTCACTAAACAATTAAAGTATTTCATATAAATTTTTACACTGACTGCCATAATTGTAAGAGAAAGCCTTGTATTTATATAATAAGCGATTATAATTTGCTTGGTATGTGTGTTATAGCGCTCCTAGCTATAATTTTTTTTTCCGTGTTAATATAAAATTATAAAAAAATTAAAAAACGAAATTAAATTCGAAAAACTTTAAAAATTAAAATATTTAAAAAAATTGTTTTAATTTTTTTAAATGGGAGGATTGGTTTAGTGGACTACCGCGTCGTACTTGGCGATTTTACTACCCAAATAGCGTGAGTTCGATTCTCACCAGCGCCGATTTGCCTTTTTCAGTTAATTAATAATTGAAATTTGGGTAAGGCGTAAGTGAAGCGGACACTCTTTATAAATTGGCTCGAAAGTCAATTAAAGCCGGTGGTTTCCTCTATTACTAGCCCACACAAGTCCTGGACTTAGGGGATGCTTAATTAAGTAGAATAGTACGAGGTTAAACAAAATGTAATGTTTGTTCAAATTAACCTATTTATTAAAAAGTTACGGAGGTCGCGTGAAGTAACCAGCAAAGAGACTAAGAAGTGGAAAACTCAAACTGTCAGATACGATGTTTTTGCTGAGACGGCATTATATGTTAATAACAATATGGGCGAGACTAGACTACAGAAACAGAGGCAGAAAAATGTTTGTTTATGTGTTTGTGAAACCGATGTGTTTACCTAGGGTGGGCCGAATATAGAAAAAAAATATGTACGATTGTATTGTAATTTGATTATTCAGTACTTACACTTCCTTTTCCGCTAAACTATAGTATCAAGACCTGAAACTCACCTGAAAAAAAATAACAAATTATTAGTAAGTAAAAAAAACTACGAAAAGTTTAAATTCAAAAAAATAATATTGTAACATAAAACGGATCTGCAGATACTATAATATTGGGTTTATAAGCTTGAACACAGTATGCTTCTAAAGTTTATTTTTTTAAGGTATAGTTATTTTAAATTTGCCGCTAAATACTCCACAAAGTCCGATTTACACTGAAGCATGTGGCTTGTTTTGATGTAAAAAAAGAGAATTGATAAAGCTGTTGCTAAAAACACTTTTGTATTCCTGTAGAAACAAAATTTGCTTATAAAATCGCTTTTATTCCAATAATTTAGAGGAATAAACCATTGTTTTGTTCTCGTTAATGGCACGTCAACGTTTTACGGTTGTGTAAATTGGGCCTAGTCATTTCGCTACGATGCATGCGTATCTTACGTTTCTATGGTAATTTCGAGATTGTTTACAAGCGGGAAGGTTTAAAATAACTATACCTTAAAAAATTAAAGTTTAAAACGTGAATAGGTTTTATAAGAGTGTATCCAAAATCTAACCATGGATCATGGTTACGGACTGGACTTTTGATATTTATTTACAGCAAAATTTACAATGTTTAAAAATATATTTTAACACAACGAATATAATTATCCTAGGTATTATTATTAATCGACACTCTAACAGTAGTTTTTTTTTAATTTAAAAGGACACTTATAGCTTTGGAATCATATTAAATCAAGAAACAATCCAGTTAAAATTCTTTACTGGATAAGACTACACAATGAAGATTTCAATGCTTTTACTATTAAATTAAATAATTTCACGGCTATAGTAAAATATTTATTGTAGAATTGTAAAAAAAATAAATAAAGTGGAAGAATTTATATAGAATAGAAATTCCGAGTTATTTCTTGAAAAAAGAGGCAAAGCATAGCTAAAGTGTTACGGTGGTAAATGTTCATAGATCTTAAAATATTTGAAAATATATTTCAATAGAAAAGATCTTTTATAGAAAATATGAAAGGGGAAATAATATTTCATCGTTTTCATATTTTTTTGAATAAAACATTTTATTTTAAAGAGCCAATTCGCAAAAAAAAGAAAATAAAAAGGTACCTAGATACTAGAATATATTTTTTTTTAAGCGTACTAGAATGTTCATATTTTATAATTGAACACACTAGTTAGAAGTGACCTATTTTTTTTACAGTAAAAAAATGAGTTCATTGTTGTACGCCGTAAAAAAAAGTTAGTTAGCAAAACCACCACTGGCGGCAGAAGTCTTTGACTTTGATGACAGCCATACTTCAAACTTGTTTGTTTATTATGTAAACAGGTGGTTGACTCGAGATTCTGTGCAAAAACCCTGTGTGAAATTGATTAAAAATGATTAAAGAAGAGTATATGGTTTATACACCTACAAATCTCTCCGAAATTGCAAATGCTACATCAGACAAGTTACCATCGAAATCGCGAAAAGTGTACGATTTAGCCTACGAAAAAAATTTAAAATGAGCTAAGAAGGTTTAAATTTATTTCGAAATGGTTTTATTGGCCTATTTTAATAAAAAAAAAACATACTTTATTACTGAATAAATTAAATTCAAAAATTAATATTTAAAAAAAATATATATATATATAGGATGCTTGAAGAAAAAATACTATGTTTTACTCAGAGGAAAATTGCTTTTTTTTAATCGTCTGTAGTTTCCGGACTCCGCTTCGCGTCGTTCGTAAATTCTACAGACTAGTAAAAAAAAGCTTCACTTTTCTTTAGTAAAACAATATAGTATTGTTATTCTATTGTATCTAAAAGCGCCACTTTTTGTACAGTGCGGTCCAAAAGTCACCCCCCCCCTACCTTTTAACTTTTGAACGAGTTGAGATATCGACTTCAAATTTAGAACTTTTAAATAAGAAAACTTAAACTAAATTTTAGCATATATTTGATATTTTCAGCTGTTAAAATGTGGGCAGGGGAGCATGGGGGACATTTTTTTAAATGTGATACATCATTTTAAAGCTTATAAAATTCTCTATTTAAACTAACATTTTTAATATTTTAAAAAATGTTTTTTAAGGTTTTGATTTTTCAATTTTTTGTGCTAAAACATTTGATTTTTTAAGTTTTTTTTATAAATTTTTATTTATGTCAACTAAAATTAGTTTAAAAGTATAATTAACATTTTTTTATGATGAAATTAGGCATTTTTGAAAAGTTATTTGTTTTTTTTTAGAGGAATTTTGACATTAATACCCATTTTGAACCCCATTTTGAACCCATTTTTTTTTTTAATTTAAAAATATGTAGTTAAATGGAGAAGTTTATAAGCTTTAAAATGATGTATTACACGACCCCCCTTTCCATTTAAAAAAATGTGCCCCCATGCCCCCCTGCCCACATTTTAAGAGCTGAAAGTATTAAATATATGCTAAAAGATAGTTTAAGTTGTCTTATTTAAAAGTTCCAAATTTGAAGTCGATATCTCAACTGGTTCAAAAGTTAAGAGGGGGGGGTGACTTTTGGACTGCTCTCTATAATAAACCTCCGCTCCGCTTCGATCCACAAAATACGACCTCACAGAAAAATTCACTGACCTCTACTAGAAGCGCAAATAACTATTTCTAAAAAAACAATTTGCTTAGTTTTAACTAAAAAAAATTGAAAAACTGTGTACTTAGTTCCATTATTGTTTACGTATTTGTATAGTATTTTCGATTAGGTTTGGTTTCAAGGCCGCTGGTTCGTTAAAAATTGGACACGCATCCAAGTGCCTTACGCGAGAGATTCGAAAAAAGCAAAAAAGACCGTAGTTGGCTTAATGGAATTTATAATCAGTTGCGTTTACAAAGTTACATTACGAGTAGACGAGGAAAAAAACATTATTTACGACTTTAACAAGAAATTTCTAGTAATTTACTTTCATTTTCCATCTAATAGAATTATCGATAAAAAATAATTGGGAAGTTAATGAATCATTAAAATTTGTTAAACTGGATTTAAATAATATGAAATTCACATTTTTGACGATTTTAAGACACACTTAATAGTTATTTTTCTATTTTGCGACTCTTATAAGCTCATAATCACACGCATTTTTCGTTTTCTTATAGGCCCATAAGAGGTCCCTACTTTTTTTCTTTTGGGTTGGCAACAGACAAAAGTCTATCTCTTGACGTTTGCCCTGCAATTGGGAACGTCGGTTTAAAGTTTAATTTTCTACAAAATTTTGTGTTTAGGTTATGTTTTACCGTGTTAAAATGTGTGGCTTGGTAACTTGCAGTGGAAAAGTGAAGAAATGACTATAAAATGTATCAAAATAATATTCCTTCTTAGAATTTTAAACATGGCGAAAACTGTAATGCCAATCCAAAACAAAAATGCCTAAATCAGTCATCAATTTAAATGTAAGTTTTTTAAAATTTTAGAGCAAAATAGAAAAAATTGTATAAAGCACTCGTTTCATAACACGTTTTTAGCGCACTAGTACTTTAAAAAACTCACGGCAAGCGGCTCGTTTTCTAAACTTGAACTCGTGCGCTAAAAACGTATGTTATGAAACTAGTACTTTAATATACTATTATAATACAAGGGCGAAAAGTTAAGTTTTTCGATTGAGTAGGTTTTTAGAAGCCAAGGGCCGGCCGATGGGGCCGGCCCGAGGGTAATAAACCTACGAAATCGAAATTTAACTTTCTGCCCGTGTATTATACAATATTTTTTATTCGATTGTTACTAATTATAATAAATTATTATAATATACTTAATTTTAAATTGCAAAAAGTATTTCTTTTTACTGTCTTATTATTTCTATCTAGTTATCCATAACAAATTGCTATCCAATCAAATCGCTAAAAAAACAATTGAATCGTTTCTTTTGCGTGCGGTTTCATTTTCAAATTAAAAAAGCTATAGCTTGGTGATTAATTTCTGTTAAAATGTGTCTGTTATGAAAATAGTAATACTTCTGAACCGTTCTATGAATATTATAAATATTGAAATTGATTTTACAAATGAAATGTTGTGTTTTTAACTTATATTAGTGGATGAATACAAACTAATTACTTAAAATATATTATGAGGTTATGTTATAGAAGATTTTTTTTTTGTATGAAATGATTATAATAACTGTATCTGGTCAAAAAGAACAGTTAGTTCAGGACCAAAAGTGACCTAAAGGTCATATTTCTTGGACTTATTTTAAATTTGGCCTTAAAAAGATGGCAAAGCTCCAAGTACTTAAATTACGAAAAAAAACTTGGGTTATATGAAAGTTGAGGTAAAAATTATTTCCAGACCAGTGTGTATTACACAAACCACACTCGTCAGCAAAGACTTTTTTTTTTGACTTTCATACAAAAATAACTAAAAAGTTGAAGTAAATCTAATAGTTATTTATGGTACTAGTGGGTAAAGTAAGATATTGCCCATGAGAAAATTAACCAGCCAAACAGGTTAATTTTCGAGAGGGCAATATCGGTTTACCAATGAGTGCCATACAAGGTTTTATCCAATAAATAGCTTAAGAATTCATATTTTTATTAAAAATTTTAATGACATTTACAAGAAAATAATTTGACAAGTGACAGTTGAGTGGGTAAAATAAATAACTATCCACTCAATAAAGTAAAAACCACGCGGGGGTTATTATTGAGTTTATCTATTTAAAATAAAGCTGGTAATTGTCTTATTACCTGTATGTATTGGATAAAATATTTTATGTATTAGTACATACTTGAATCTTTTTCGTATGTCATTTTTCATTATGTTTTCAATTAAAAAAGCATAGTCTAGATACGTATCCAACAAATGCACTATTTCCTGTCGTATTTTAACTAAAATGAACGCTGGTAAAGCTGGTAATTGTCTTATTATCTGTATGTATTGGATAAATGAATTTTATATTGTTTATTTTAGTATATTATTTCAATGTATAGTGGTGTGGGTGGTCTCCCAGTTTTAAAATGCCAATAATCAGCAAAAATACGGACCTGGTCTAAAAATATCGATGGTCATTGGAAACAAACAAGTCATGTGAAGTCACCACTAACTACGGTCCTTCCAGGAACCCAAATGGGTTCGAGAACCATCCTATAAATGTCAATCAAACTCAGCATTGGATGTTTTCTATTACAATGATTTGGGTTTTATGTATATTTTATGCAAAAACAACTCATTATAGGTTTGCAAGCAAATCGCAAATAAAAAAAATTAGCTAAGTTTTAGATAAGAAAATAGTATATTTCTAAACTAATAAGAAAATGAAACATTTCCAACTCGACAGATGCTATTTGGCCGAGACGCACCCTAGGCCAAATTAGCATCTTGAGAGTTGGAAATGTCATTAATCCAACACTACAGATAATAAGACAATTACCAGCTTTATTTTAAATAGATAAACTCAATAATAACCCACGCGTGGCTTTTACTTTATTGAGTGGATAATTATTTATTTTACCCACTCAACTGTCACTTGTCAAATTATTTTCTCGTAAATGTCATTAAAATTTTTAATAAAAATATAAATTTCTAAGCTATTTATCGGATAAAACCTTGTATGGCACTCATGGATAAACCGATTTGCCCTCTCGAAAATTAACCTGCTTGGCTGACGCCTCGCAAGTTAATGTTCTCATGGGCAATATCTTACTTTACCCACTAGTACCATAAATAACTATTTCTTATGTGGTTAGAACAGAATTTTGTTCACAAGCATAAATAAATAACACATTACCTCGTAAAATTCACCATTTTAAATGATCTACAGAAATTTAGCAGTTTTCTAACGTCACTATAAATTTCAACTAAATAATAATTTAAATAAGTGGCTCGTTGTTTATTTCCTATTATCAGTTTCGGTATGAACTATATAATATATATACATAAATATTATTTATTTAGTTTCGCCATCTATGAGGTATAACCAAAAGCTAAAAAACAGGTTAGATATGAATTCATTTCTAACCTTGGTTAAAAATGAAAGGCTTTTTTAACTTTATAGGAAGTAAACAAAGATGATAGATATAAATTAAATTTTATATGTTGTATGTTGGTGTAAATTGGTGCAATAAATTTTGGTATCTTCTTTTGTCGTTTTGGCGGAAATGGTTTATCTGTCAAGTTAGTAATTAGTAAGTTGAAAACGACATAATTCGGGCCTGGCCAGGTCGGTGTTCCACTTAAGTGGTTTTGTATATTTGTTAATATGCTTGTCTTTATCTCATAATCTTCGGGCCCAGTCAAAACACCGTCAGCCTGTCTTGGTGGGGCCATTCCATAGTTACGCTTGTTTTGGAAGTTTTGCTTATTAAAAATCGCAATCAGGTCTGCAGACAGTAATACGTCGTAAAGTCAAGTCACAAAAAATAGTTATGCTTGCCTGATGCCTCGCAGGTTAATTTTCTCATGGGCAATATCTTACTTTACCCATGAGTGCCATACAAGGTTTTATCCAATAAATAGCTTAGGCATTCATATTTTTATTAAAAATTTTAATGACATTTACAAGAAAATAATTTGACAAGTGACAGTTGAGTGGGTAAAATAAATATCCACTCAATAAAGTAAAAGCCACGCGGGGGTTATTATTGAGTTTCTCTATTTAAAATAAAACTGGTAATTGTCTTATTATCTGTATGTATTGGATAATTTTTTTTAAATGTATCGTGTTTTATCCAAGTACTATCTACATATAAGTTATGTTATGTTCTAAATGCTTCAGAAGGGCTAACATTTCAGATGGGCTTATGCCCTTTCGCTAATCTAAGAAAAACGTCGCTATTCATCGAGTCACTATAACCGAAAAACAATCCCATTCCATAATATTTGAATAAAATATATTTGATTATAACATGTTAAAAGTTAACGTTAAAAGTTTGAAGTTCAATACTTTCCTGGCGGAAGGAGGGATACTAAATATATTCTTACTTTAAATATTAGAGAGTAAAACCAAATTTTATTATCGTAACTATAACATATTAGTATGGCTTGAAGTGTGTTGTTTAAATGACGTCATAGTTAGTTGGTAAAGTAGGACACTATTATACCAAAATCTTTTTCGAGGTTAAAAAGTTGACTTAGTTGTTTATTTTGCGATATTTGAAATTGAGATTAGTAGGTACCTACATTATCCACGAATGATATGTGACAATTATTTAAAATTATTTCAGTTTAATCCGTTTTGCACAAAAAAGTGCCTGGCAAAACAATCTTACCACAGATTTCATACATATATATGAGATCTGTGAATCTTACAAATATTTTTAACGTCTGGCTTACCCAAAAAAATTATACCTAACCAATTTTTTCCTCTTCTTGTTCGAAAAAACATGATTTGGAGTGAACAGAAATATAATAGAAAAGGATAGAAGTACTTACTATGTGAGCGAACCACCTAGGATACGTGGTTACTACGAATAGTTAGTGTGACGTCATTGTTTGTTGTAGTTAAGTAATAAAATGTGTGTAGTATGCTATTCTTCATACTAGTATGTTATAGTTACGATAATAAAAGTTGGTTTAAGTTCCAGTGGAATGACCCTCGAGTCAAAACACCGTCAGTCTGTCTCTTTGGCAAAGCCAGACGATAACAAGATGTCCTAATACCAACACAGACCCTTACACCATTATCTATATTTACTTAAATGGGTCATATTAACTCAGGCGCCTTGTATTATATAAAATTTTTATCTGAAAAAAAGCTCTGTTGACAAATAATATGTAGGTATATTTCCTTTTAATAAATGGTCATCATCAGGTATTTTGTAGTTTGGGGAAGATCTCTATCCCATCCGAGGGCAACCTAGGAACTCTTTCAATTCCATAAAATTTATACACCCTCTATTTTGTGTTATTTGTGAGCAGTACTCTATTCTAGGCCTGTCTAACCTTTCTTATGAGGTTTTTAACCTACACTGAAAAAAAACGAACATTTCAAAGTAAAAATTAAAAAATAAAATTACGTTTTATGTACCGATTTTTTTTTTATAGAATTACTTGTAAAATAAAAAAATAATAATAATAAATTTTCGGTAATAGGTTATTTTGTTGCCCATATGTACCGGAAAATTGATTTTTAACATAAAAAAAATAAAAATTTTCGGAATGTTAGGAAACGTGCAAGTATTACGTAACGCTCCTAGGGGGGGGGGGTGGGGGGTCATTTTAGAGTGTTACGCCCATGTTAATGGTATAGGAAAATCACGTTACAGGGGGAGGGGGGGGGGGGTTCAAAATGATCAAAATTTGCGTTACGTAATACTTGAACGTTCCCTTATTGGTATTAATTGTGACCACAGAATAACCAATAATACGTGGCGGAATCCTTTCTTTCAGTGTATGTTGTTTCACAAAGTGGGTTAACATGGTATTGCAGAACACGGTTCATATGTGCAATATCTATTGTTTAAATCTCGGTTTAAATGAACCCATTGTTTATTATTATACTGTAGGCCAAAATTGAATTTAAAAGAATGTATAGTATATTCTATAACCAGTACGGAATAGACAATATTCCGCGCGAGAGGAAAGTTTGTTATACGAGCCGGCAGGCGAGTATAACGGTCCCGCGAGCGCGGAATGACTATTCCATACGTGTAGACTATACTTTTTCTTTGACTGCAAATATGAAACACTGTATGGCTTTAAACTGCGGACAAGGTTAAAAACAATGTTTTTTTGTGACTCGACATTGCAAATGCAAGAAAACACATATTTTTAAATAAAGCAATTAATGTTATTTAATAATTTTATGAAATCAGTAGTTAAAAAAGATTTTTATTTAATTTTAGCACATATTTACAAATTATAATGCAAAAATTGAAGGTTATGTCAGATTGTTGTGACATATATCAGGTTTAAATATTTAACAATAGATGGAGCAGTTTTAATTTTTTGAACTAAATTGATAAAAAACTGGTCAAATATTAAGAAAAACTAATAAACTTTATGTAATTTTAACGCAAAACTTTAAATTGCATTAAATTGTTCAATATTTCATGGTAAAATATATATACATATATATATTTTGCTAATTTTCCTACAGTTTTCTTTACTTTTATAAACAAGAGATGGCACACATGTGCTCATTCTAACACTTGATACGGAATATTCATACCGTATCTAGAGCTAGAATGGATTCATTCTGTCTTTGAAAAGTGTGTGTATTTGCTTACATTCTAAAGCAGTCGTAGAAAAATAATTTTCTGAGATATTTTCAACTAAGTGTACTTATGTGTAGGTATACTGGTTTTTACTTTACGTTTATTTTAAGAAATATTGATATTTTTTCCGATCAAAACTTATTTAAAGAATTCGATTATAGAACGATTCACGTTTGTTAAAGATATTCAACGGTGTATCTGGAATCCGAAGAATCCGTTTAACATTTTGTAACAACCTCGTTATAAATACTGCCTTCAGTAGTTAAAGAACCTTAACACTGAATAATACAGTGCGGTCCAAAAGTCACTCCGCCTCTAAAACTTTTGAACGAGTTGAGATATCGACTTCAAATTTAGAACTCCTAAGTAAGACTACTTAAACTATCTCTTAGCATATATTTAATACTTTCAGTTCTTAAAATGTGGGCGCGGAGGCATGGGGGGGGAGTTTTTTTTAATGGAAAGGGGGGTCGTGTGATACATCACTTTAAAGCAAATAAAATCTTCTATTGGAGTATATATTTTTTAATTTTTTAAACAATTTTTATAAAAATAAGAAACTTTAAAAATTTCTGTCCGTTCGCCCGTCTGCTCGATGTCACGTTTTTTGTTTACACGATAACTCAAGAACGAATAGTCCGATCGACTCGAAATTTTCAGGAAAAATCAAGTTCTATGAGGAAAAGATCCCTATTGTTTTAAAATATAATTCCCCCAGAAACAAAAAAGTTATTGGGGGTTAAACTTTTAAAAAATTTGAAATACTGTATTTTATTTAAAACGCACACCTATAGTTTTTTTCAGTTGTCCTCTTTTAACTACTGACGGCAGAATATCCGATAAATGCATACGAATGCAATAATTTTTTTAACGTTCAAGCAATGTTAAATGAAAATTAAACCAATTTATGTTTTTGCAATGGAGCTTAAACTATTTAAAAATAGAAAAAAAAATAAATTTTGTTATTTATATTTAGCATAACAAGTTTTTTTATATAGAGAAACAAAGTTCTAAGGTGATTTATTTGATCTTATGATAGATTTTTTTTCGATTTTAGTTTATCAGGGAACTACCTTCGAGGAGGAGCGTCTAAAAAAATAAAGGAAACTGTCTGTATAGTAGGTTTGTAGACTGAAGAATATGTAAAAATAGTTTTGACGGTATGAAAAAGCCCAATGGCGATATCTCCCGTTAGATTAGACAGGGACAAAAGTTCTACCCAAAAAAGATAGAATACATACATACACTCCCACTTCCACCCAACCAAACAAATTCTGTATTTGTTCTTTGTTGAACAAATACAATATTTACTTGGCCGGGCGAAAAGTTTATCTATATTATTTTTATTAAAGAACTTACTGGCGCCATCTAAATTTTAGTAGAATTATCTTATTCTACAGATTCACATTAGCTATGTTCGTTTGTGCCGCTCAGTGCTCCACTTTCCGGCCAACCAAATAAATACTATATTTGTTGTATGAAAAACAAATACAGTATTTATTTGGTTGGCTGGAAAGTGTAGCACAAATGAGATAGAGATAGGGTAGACGTCTTTTGTTTCATAATTCTAGTTGTAGAGAGCTCCATTGACCTTAATAAAATACATAAAAATTTCGAAAATTCCCAGGGTCATTGGAAGGTAAAAAATTATTAGGGGAGTTGTTGGCCACCGACCAGTTATTGGGCATATGCTATTTAAGTAAAATTATTAAGGATGTCATCCTACTTAAGATTAGTTTGATGCTTTTAGTTACCTAGACTATTTCTCTATATTTGTTTGGAAACTTTTAACTGGTTTTTGAAGGAGAAATTTAAAATGACCAATAGATTTTTTGAAGTTCAAACTTTTTGAGGAGTCTTGTAAAGTTTTGCAAAGACATGATTTGCGGTATTGTTTTTAAGCCGATATCGAATGTAACAAGCGCCCCCATTTTCAACGTAAGCCACAAAGCAGATTTTGTGGCATATTACGAAAGAAAAGAAGGTAAAATCGTCTTTTCTGAGGCTTCCGAATATAATCCGATACACACCGCACAGATTTCTTGCTGAGGTGACACGCAAAACCAGATTTTACTTCGACTTCCTTGTTTTTAGTCCAAGAAACATAAACATACGTTTTTTTCTATTTAGCCACTATTATAAGCTCATAATCACACGCGTTTTGCGTGTTCTTATAGGCCCATAAGAGGTTAGTACTTTTTTTTTTTGGGTTGGCAACAGACAAATGAATATCACTTGATATCTTCTGTGCAAATCTCAACAGAGCTTTTAAGTTTAGTTTTCTACGAAATTGTGTTTTATGTTAATTTTTACCGTGTTAAAATTGTGGCTTGGTTACGTACGGTGAAAAAGAGAAGAGCTGACTATAAAAGATATCAAAATATCGTTCGTTCTTTGAATTTCAAACATTGCGAATATTGTAATGCCAACCTAAAATAAAATTCCCTAAATTGGTTAACAATTTAAACGTAAGTTTAAAAAAATTAGATTTAGATTAGATAAATTACCCAACTAAAAATTGCGATTTTTCCAACTTTTCACTCTGGATTTCGATTTTCCTTACCCAAGATTAAGATTTTTCCAAATTTTTAAATGAAAACGAAACAGTTAAAGGTCCTTAACTACATAATTTTCCCAACTTGTTAGTGGCTTTTCGGAACTTGTGAGTGAAGTTTCCCATCTCCAGAGTGGTTATTACTGCAATTTTTTTTATATCAATGCCCCGATTTTGTCTTTTTTCACAAAGTGGTTTGTTTATAAAATATATTTCTCCTGGACCATTTTTTAATTTTGATACTGTATTTTTCTCCCCCTATCATCTTGCATCATTGCTTAACATATTCTAGTAAAAGACCGATCTATATTTTAAATACTTTAAATTCAAACCCTCTTAAAATATTGCGTTTCACCTTAAAAGGTCTTCAGTATTAAATATGCATTTCGAAAAAATCATAAAAAGTCCAAACCAAAAAGGAAATTTGAAAAACCAACATTTTTCTAAATTCTTCAGCAATAAATTAAAAATTTTGAAGTGGTTGATAAGGTACTACACTGTAAAAAGGGCATGTAAATTCACATTATTTGTAATGCGTTTTTACCGTATTTTACAAGTTTTTTATTTTAATTTAACAGAAAATGTATTATTACCCCATTTTTAAAACACTTTTACACGGGTAATGTAATTTTACCATACTATTAAAATAATTTTTAGTCAATAATGTATTTTTTAACTTTTACTATATGTCTAATGTAAAAAATATCACGTCTTCTCGTTGACATTACGAATATTGTATTTCAACGCATGCGCACATAGGATATAAACACATGCCAGCAGCCATTTCTCTGTTCGCGAATATTCATGCACATGTGATCTTTACGTTGTGAGTAAAAGTGTTTTTAATTTAAAAAGAAACCAGGTAAGATGTTTAATTGTAAATTGTGCAATACTATATTACATTCGATAAAATAATACGAAACCGAAAACTCCTTAAAAAAAATAAATTTGTAGTAAATAGCAGAGCTGGATGCAGTAACTGGACGTTACGAAGAAGTGGACGTAAATATTTTAAACAAGACGGAAACATTAAATACTGAGTACATGCAATTACTGGAAAAATCGTATGGGCAATAAAGAGCATGGATCAACGAGTTCACCAACCCTCCACCAATAGTAGAATTAAAATTAAAGTGGCATTGCCTCTTAAGAAAAGAAATCATATTTTGGCATTTCAAAAAATTAACATCCTTGGATATAGAAAATATAGACTTTTCTGAACCAGTAAATAAAATAAAGGAATTTGGAAAACTTATGAAGGAAAACTCTTTTGACTCTTGATAAAATTGAAATTTTGTCAACCCTTTGGGATGCTCTTCAAATATTAAGTAAACATTTTCATCAGGACTTTGGTACAATAATCTATAGTAGTAAATAAGGTTATTATTATTACTTTTATTATAACTATTATTAATATTATTTAATAATTAGTAAATAATGTAATCTTTGTTTAGGTATATTGTAAGATTAACATCTAAATAATGTATATTTATAGTTTACATTGTAATTTTTTATAAAAAAATATTGTAAATATTACTATAGAGGGTGTCAACGAGATCAATAGCATCCCCGATTTACTTTTATTTTTTTTATGGATTTTGGATTTTATAACTTGAAATACAAGAGGTAATTTGGGGATGCTATTGATCTCGTTTACACCCTTTATAATAATATTAACAATATTTTTTATAAAAAATTACGCAGTAAACTATAAAAATACATTATTTAGATGGTAATTTTACAATATACTTAAACAAAGATTACATTAATACTGCTGTATTATTACACAAGGTGTAACAACTTATCACATTGCAAATTGTAAAAATACATTATTAATATTGTCATTTTACAGTATTACTAAACAAAGGTTACATTATTTTTACTGTATTATTACACTAGGTATATCAAAATATTACGTTAAAAGGTATAAAAATACATTATTTTTCATGGTAATTTTACAATATACTTAAACAAATATTACACTTTAACTACTGTTTTATTACACGATGTAATGAAACATTACATATGCTGATGTAAATTTACCATACGCCACATTGGTCAGAAACGACCTACGTAGAATACTGTAAATTTACATTATTTCTTCTTACAGTGTAGGACAAAAACCGTAACAAGGTTTAATGTAAATGTACAATACAATAGGTGAGACGTTTCGGAGCCATCTAAAGTTTATTTTTCTAAGGTATAGTTATTTTAAACCTTCCCGCTTGTAAACAATCTCGAAATTACCAACGTAAGATACGCATGCGTCGTAAGCGAAATGACAATTTAGACAACCGTAAAACGTTGACGTACCATTGACGAGAACAAAACAATTCCTCTAAATTATTGGAATAAAAGCGATTTTATAAGCAAATTTTGTTTCTACAAAAGTGTTTTTAGCAACAGCTTTATCAATTCTGTTTTTTTTATATCAAAACTTCATAAAAACAAAGCAAGTAAACAAAAATTATAAATTTTGGTTATGTTGACATTCAAAACAAGCCCATGCTTCAGTGTAAATCAGACTTTGTAAGTATTTAGCGGCAAATTTAAAATAACTATACCTTAAAAAAATAAACTTTAGAAAATTTTCTCATGCGATGTAAATATTGTCATATGTAATGTGATAATACCATGCGTCTAATGTAATATTTGTATAAATATATTGTAAAATTACATTAGATACAAAAAACACTTAATAGTATAGCAAATTTACTTCACAAATTTATATTTACTTATACTTATGTATATGAGTTGTTGTCTACATCTAGAAATAGATGGCGCGCAAGAGTACATCAACCTCATGACATTAATCATTTAGTGAAAAAGTCGAAGAATGTTTTCTTAATCAGCGTACAGGGTTGACTCTTGGTACTGAAAAGGGCCAGCAGCCCGAAAGTGAAGTCTACCAATATCGCTCTGTACGATGATTAGAAAATAGATTGATGAAGTATTTAATAGTATATAGTATATAGATGGCGCGCAAGAGTACATCAACCTCATGACATTAATCATTTAGTGAAAAAGTCGAAGAATGTTTTCTTAATCAGCGTACAGGGTTGACTCTTGGTACTGAAAAGGGCCAGCAGCCCGAAAGTGAAGTCTACCAATATCACTCTGTACGATGATTAGAAAATAGATTGGTGGAGTATTTAATAGTATATAGTATATAGATGGCGCGCAAGAGTACATCAACCTCATGACATTAATCATTTAGTGAAAAAGTCGAAGAATGTTTTCTTAATCAGCGTACAGGGTTGACTCTTGGTACTGAAAAGGGCCAGCAGCCCGAAAGTGAAGTCTACCAATATCACTCTGTACGATGATTAGAAAATAGATTGGTGGAGTATTTAATAGTATATAGTATATAGATGGCGCGCAAGAGTACATCAACCTCATGACATTAATCATTTAGTGAAAAAGTCGAAGAATGTTTTCTTAATCAGCGTACAGGGTTGACTCTTGGTACTGAAAAGGGCCAGCAGCCCGAAAGTGAAGTCTACCAATATCACTCTGTACGATGATTAGAAAATAGATTGGTGGAGTATTTAATAGTATATAGTATATAGATGGCGCGCAAGAGTACATCAACCTCATGACATTAATCATTTAGTGAAAAAGTCGAAGAATGTTTTCTTAATCAGCGTACAGGGTTGACTCTTGGTACTGAAAAGGGCCAGCAGCCCGAAAGTGAAGTCTACCAATATCACTCTGTACGATGATTAGAAAATAGATTGGTGGAGTATTTAATAGTATATAGTATATAGATGGCGCGCAAGAGTACATCAACCTCATGACATTAATCATTTAGTGAAAAAGTCGAAGAATGTTTTCTTAATCAGCGTACAGGGTTGACTCTTGGTACTGAAAAGGGCCAGCAGCCCGAAAGTGAAGTCTACCAATATCACTCTGTACGATGATTAGAAAATAGATTGGTGGAGTATTTAATAGTATATAGTATATAGATGGCGCGCAAGAGTACATCAACCTCATGACATTAATCATTTAGTGAAAAAGTCGAAGAATGTTTTCTTAATCAGCGTACAGGGTTGACTCTTGGTACTGAAAAGGGCCAGCAGCCCGAAAGTGAAGTCTACCAATATCACTCTGTACGATGATTAGAAAATAGATTGGTGGAGTATTTAATAGTATATAGTATATAGATGGCGCGCAAGAGTACATCAACCTCATGACATTAATCATTTAGTGAAAAAGTCGAAGAATGTTTTCTTAATCAGCGTACAGGGTTGACTCTTGGTACTGAAAAGGGCCAGCAGCCCGAAAGTGAAGTCTACCAATATCACTCTGTACGATGATTAGAAAATAGATTGGTGGAGTATTTAATAGTATATAGTATATAGATGGCGCGCAAGAGTACATCAACCTCATGACATTAATCATTTAGTGAAAAAGTCGAAGAATGTTTTCTTAATCAGCGTACAGGGTTGACTCTTGGTACTGAAAAGGGCCAGCAGCCCGAAAGTGAAGTCTACCAATATCACTCTGTACGATGATTAGAAAATAGATTGGTGGAGTATTTAATAGTATATAGTATATAGATGGCGCGCAAGAGTACATCAACCTCATGACATTAATCATTTAGTGAAAAAGTCGAAGAATGTTTTCTTAATCAGCGTACAGGGTTGACTCTTGGTACTGAAAAGGGCCAGCAGCCCGAAAGTGAAGTCTACCAATATCACTCTGTACGATGATTAGAAAATAGATTGGTGGAGTATTTAATAGTATATAGTATATAGATGGCGCGCAAGAGTACATCAACCTCATGACATTAATCATTTAGTGAAAAAGTCGAAGAATGTTTTCTTAATCAGCGTACAGGGTTGACTCTTGGTACTGAAAAGGGCCAGCAGCCCGAAAGTGAAGTCTACCAATATCACTCTGTACGATGATTAGAAAATAGATTGGTGGAGTATTTAATAGTATATAGTATATAGATGGCGCGCAAGAGTACATCAACCTCATGACATTAATCATTTAGTGAAAAAGTCGAAGAATGTTTTCTTAATCAGCGTACAGGGTTGACTCTTGGTACTGAAAAGGGCCAGCAGCCCGAAAGTGAAGTCTACCAATATCACTCTGTACGATGATTAGAAAATAGATTGGTGGAGTATTTAATAGTATATAGTATATAGATGGCGCGCAAGAGTACATCAACCTCATGACATTAATCATTTAGTGAAAAAGTCGAAGAATGTTTTCTTAATCAGCGTACAGGGTTGACTCTTGGTACTGAAAAGGGCCAGCAGCCCGAAAGTGAAGTCTACCAATATCACTCTGTACGATGATTAGAAAATAGATTGGTGGAGTATTTAATAGTATATAGTATATAGATGGCGCGCAAGAGTACATCAACCTCATGACATTAATCATTTAGTGAAAAAGTCGAAGAATGTTTTCTTAATCAGCGTACAGGGTTGACTCTTGGTACTGAAAAGGGCCAGCAGCCCGAAAGTGAAGTCTACCAATATCACTCTGTACGATGATTAGAAAATAGATTGGTGGAGTATTTAATAGTATATAGTATATAGATGGCGCGCAAGAGTACATCAACCTCATGACATTAATCATTTAGTGAAAAAGTCGAAGAATGTTTTCTTAATCAGCGTACAGGGTTGACTCTTGGTACTGAAAAGGGCCAGCAGCCCGAAAGTGAAGTCTACCAATATCACTCTGTACGATGATTAGAAAATAGATTGGTGGAGTATTTAATAGTATATAGTATATAGATGGCGCGCAAGAGTACATCAACCTCATGACATTAATCATTTAGTGAAAAAGTCGAAGAATGTTTTCTTAATCAGCGTACAGGGTTGACTCTTGGTACTGAAAAGGGCCAGCAGCCCGAAAGTGAAGTCTACCAATATCACTCTGTACGATGATTAGAAAATAGATTGGTGGAGTATTTAATAGTATATAGTATATAGATGGCGCGCAAGAGTACATCAACCTCATGACATTAATCATTTAGTGAAAAAGTCGAAGAATGTTTTCTTAATCAGCGTACAGGGTTGACTCTTGGTACTGAAAAGGGCCAGCAGCCCGAAAGTGAAGTCTACCAATATCACTCTGTACGATGATTAGAAAATAGATTGGTGGAGTATTTAATAGTATATAGTATATAGATGGCGCGCAAGAGTACATCAACCTCATGACATTAATCATTTAGTGAAAAAGTCGAAGAATGTTTTCTTAATCAGCGTACAGGGTTGACTCTTGGTACTGAAAAGGGCCAGCAGCCCGAAAGTGAAGTCTACCAATATCACTCTGTACGATGATTAGAAAATAGATTGGTGGAGTATTTAATAGTATATAGTATATAGATGGCGCGCAAGAGTACATCAACCTCATGACATTAATCATTTAGTGAAAAAGTCGAAGAATGTTTTCTTAATCAGCGTACAGGGTTGACTCTTGGTACTGAAAAGGGCCAGCAGCCCGAAAGTGAAGTCTACCAATATCACTCTGTACGATGATTAGAAAATAGATTGATGGAGTATTTAATAGTATATAGTATATAGATGGCGCGCAAGAGTACATCAACCTCATGACATTAATCATTTAGTGAAAAAGTCGAAGAATGTTTTCTGAATCAGCGTACAGGGTTGACTCTTGGTACTGAAAAGGGCCAGCAGCCCGAAAGTGAAGTCTACCAATATCACTCTGTACGATGATTAGAAAATAGATTGATGGAGTATTTAATAGTATATAGTATATAGATGGCGCGCAAGAGTACATCAACCTCATGACATTAATCATTTAGTGAAAAAGTCGAAGAATGTTTTCTTAATCAGCGTACAGGGTTGACTCTTGGTACTGAAAAGGGCCAGCAGCCCGAAAGTGAAGTCTACCAATATCACTCTGTACGATGATTAGAAAATAGATTGATGGAGTATTTAATAGTATATAGTATATAGATGGCGCGCAAGAGTACATCAACCTCATGACATTAATCATTTAGTGAAAAAGTCGAAGAATGTTTTCTTAATCAGCGTACAGGGTTGACTCTTGGTACTGAAAAGGGCCAGCAGCCCGAAAGTGAAGTCTACCAATATCACTCTGTACGATGATTAGAAAATAGATTGATGGAGTATTTAATAGTATATAGTATATAGATGGCGCGCAAGAGTACATCAACCTCATGACATTAATCATTTAGTGAAAAAGTCGAAGAATGTTTTCTTAATCAGCGTACAGGGTTGACTCTTGGTACTGAAAAGGGCCAGCAGCCCGAAAGTGAAGTCTACCAATATCACTCTGTACGATGATTAGAAAATAGATTGATGGAGTATTTAATAGTATATAGTATATAGATGGCGCGCAAGAGTACATCAACCTCATGACATTAATCATTTAGTGAAAAAGTCGAAGAATGTTTTCTTAATCAGCGTACAGGGTTGACTCTTGGTACTGAAAAGGGCCAGCAGCCCGAAAGTGAAGTCTACCAATATCACTCTGTACGATGATTAGAAAATAGATTGATGGAGTATTTAATAGTATATAGTATATAGATGGCGCGCAAGAGTACATCAACCTCATGACATTAATCATTTAGTGAAAAAGTCGAAGAATGTTTTCTTAATCAGCGTACAGGGTTGACTCTTGGTACTGAAAAGGGCCAGCAGCCCGAAAGTGAAGTCTACCAATATCACTCTGTACGATGATTAGAAAATAGATTGATGGAGTATTTAATAGTATATAGTATATAGATGGCGCGCAAGAGTACATCAACCTCATGACATTAATCATTTAGTGAAAAAGTCGAAGAATGTTTTCTTAATCAGCGTACAGGGTTGACTCTTGGTACTGAAAAGGGCCAGCAGCCCGAAAGTGAAGTCTACCAATATCACTCTGTACGATGATTAGAAAATAGATTGATGGAGTATTTAATAGTATATAGTATATAGATGGCGCGCAAGAGTACATCAACCTCATGACATTAATCATTTAGTGAAAAAGTCGAAGAATGTTTTCTTAATCAGCGTACAGGGTTGACTCTTGGTACTGAAAAGGGCCAGCAGCCCGAAAGTGAAGTCTACCAATATCACTCTGTACGATGATTAGAAAATAGATTGATGGAGTATTTAATAGTATATAGTATATAGATGGCGCGCAAGAGTACATCAACCTCATGACATTAATCATTTAGTGAAAAAGTCGAAGAATGTTTTCTTAATCAGCGTACAGGGTTGACTCTTGGTACTGAAAAGGGCCAGCAGCCCGAAAGTGAAGTCTACCAATATCACTCTGTACGATGATTAGAAAATAGATTGATGGAGTATTTAATAGTATATAGTATATAGATGGCGCGCAAGAGTACATCAACCTCATGACATTAATCATTTAGTGAAAAAGTCGAAGAATGTTTTCTTAATCAGCGTACAGGGTTGACTCTTGGTACTGAAAAGGGCCAGCAGCCCGAAAGTGAAGTCTACCAATATCACTCTGTACGATGATTAGAAAATAGATTGATGGAGTATTTAATAGTATATAGTATATAGATGGCGCGCAAGAGTACATCAACCTCATGACATTAATCATTTAGTGAAAAAGTCGAAGAATGTTTTCTGAATCAGCGTACAGGGTTGACTCTTGGTACTGAAAAGGGCCAGCAGGCCCGAAAGTGAAGTCTACCAATATCACTCTGTACGATGATTAGAAAATAGATTGATGGAGTATTTAATAGTATATAGTATATAGATGGCGCGCAAGAGTACATCAACCTCATGACATTAATCATTTAGTGAAAAAGTCGAAGAATGTTTTCTTAATCAGCGTACAGGGTTGACTCTTGGTACTGAAAAGGGCCAGCAGCCCGAAAGTGAAGTCTACCAATATCACTCTGTACGATGATTAGAAAATAGATTGATGGAGTATTTAATAGTATATAGTATATAGATGGCGCGCAAGAGTACATCAACCTCATGACATTAATCATTTAGTGAAAAAGTCGAAGAATGTTTTCTTAATCAGCGTACAGGGTTGACTCTTGGTACTGAAAAGGGCCAGCAGGCCCGAAAGTGAAGTCTACCAATATCACTCTGTACGATGATTAGAAAATAGATTGATGGAGTATTTAATAGTATATAGTATATAGATGGCGCGCAAGAGTACATCAACCTCATGACATTAATCATTTAGTGAAAAAGTCGAAGAATGTTTTCTTAATCAGCGTACAGGGTTGACTCTTGGTACTGAAAAGGGCCAGCAGCCCGAAAGTGAAGTCTACCAATATCACTCTGTACGATGATTAGAAAATAGATTGATGGAGTATTTAATAGTATATAGTATATAGATGGCGCGCAAGAGTACATCAACCTCATGACATTAATCATTTAGTGAAAAAGTCGAAGAATGTTTTCTTAATCAGCGTACAGGGTTGACTCTTGGTACTGAAAAGGGCCAGCAGCCCGAAAGTGAAGTCTACCAATATCACTCTGTACGATGATTAGAAAATAGATTGATGGAGTATTTAATAGTATATAGTATATAGATGGCGCGCAAGAGTACATCAACCTCATGACATTAATCATTTAGTGAAAAAGTCGAAGAATGTTTTCTTAATCAGCGTACAGGGTTGACTCTTGGTACTGAAAAGGGCCAGCAGCCCGAAAGTGAAGTCTACCAATATCACTCTGTACGATGATTAGAAAATAGATTGATGGAGTATTTAATAGTATATAGTATATAGATGGCGCGCAAGAGTACATCAACCTCATGACATTAATCATTTAGTGAAAAAGTCGAAGAATGTTTTCTTAATCAGCGTACAGGGTTGACTCTTGGTACTGAAAAGGGCCAGCAGCCCGAAAGTGAAGTCTACCAATATCACTCTGTACGATGATTAGAAAATAGATTGATGGAGTATTTAATAGTATATAGTATATAGATGGCGCGCAAGAGTACATCAACCTCATGACATTAATCATTTAGTGAAAAAGTCGAAGAATGTTTTCTTAATCAGCGTACAGGGTTGACTCTTGGTACTGAAAAGGGCCAGCAGCCCGAAAGTGAAGTCTACCAATATCACTCTGTACGATGATTAGAAAATAGATTGATGGAGTATTTAATAGTATATAGTATATAGATGGCGCGCAAGAGTACATCAACCTCATGACATTAATCATTTAGTGAAAAAGTCGAAGAATGTTTTCTTAATCAGCGTACAGGGTTGACTCTTGGTACTGAAAAGGGCCAGCAGCCCGAAAGTGAAGTCTACCAATATCACTCTGTACGATGATTAGAAAATAGATTGATGGAGTATTTAATAGTATATAGTATATAGATGGCGCGCAAGAGTACATCAACCTCATGACATTAATCATTTAGTGAAAAAGTCGAAGAATGTTTTCTTAATCAGCGTACAGGGTTGACTCTTGGTACTGAAAAGGGCCAGCAGCCCGAAAGTGAAGTCTACCAATATCACTCTGTACGATGATTAGAAAATAGATTGATGGAGTATTTAATAGTATATAGTATATAGATGGCGCGCAAGAGTACATCAACCTCATGACATTAATCATTTAGTGAAAAAGTCGAAGAATGTTTTCTTAATCAGCGTACAGGGTTGACTCTTGGTACTGAAAAGGGCCAGCAGCCCGAAAGTGAAGTCTACCAATATCACTCTGTACGATGATTAGAAAATAGATTAATGGAGTATTTAATAGTATATAGTATATAGATGGCGCGCAAGAGTACATCAACCTCATGACATTAATCATTTAGTGAAAAAGTCGAAGAATGTTTTCTTAATCAGCGTACAGGGTTGACTCTTGGTACTGAAAAGGGCCAGCAGCCCGAAAGTGAAGTCTACCAATATCACTCTGTACGATGATTAGAAAATAGATTGATGGAGTATTTAATAGTATATAGTATATAGATGGCGCGCAAGAGTACATCAACCTCATGACATTAATCATTTAGTGAAAAAGTCGAAGAATGTTTTCTTAATCAGCGTACAGGGTTGACTCTTGGTACTGAAAAGGGCCAGCAGCCCGAAAGTGAAGTCTACCAATATCACTCTGTACGATGATTAGAAAATAGATTGATGGAGTATTTAATAGTATATAGTATATAGATGGCGCGCAAGAGTACATCAACCTCATGACATTAATCATTTAGTGAAAAAGTCGAAGAATGTTTTCTTAATCAGCGTACAGGGTTGACTCTTGGTACTGAAAAGGGCCAGCAGCCCGAAAGTGAAGTCTACCAATATCACTCTGTACGATGATTAGAAAATAGATTGATGGAGTATTTAATAGTATATAGTATATAGATGGCGCGCAAGAGTACATCAACCTCATGACATTAATCATTTAGTGAAAAAGTCGAAGAATGTTTTCTTAATCAGCGTACAGGGTTGACTCTTGGTACTGAAAAGGGCCAGCAGCCCGAAAGTGAAGTCTACCAATATCACTCTGTACGATGATTAGAAAATAGATTGATGGAGTATTTAATAGTATATAGTATATAGATGGCGCGCAAGAGTACATCAACCTCATGACATTAATCATTTAGTGAAAAAGTCGAAGAATGTTTTCTTAATCAGCGTACAGGGTTGACTCTTGGTACTGAAAAGGGCCAGCAGCCCGAAAGTGAAGTCTACCAATATCACTCTGTACGATGATTAGAAAATAGATTGATGGAGTATTTAATAGTATATAGTATATAGATGGCGCGCAAGAGTACATCAACCTCATGACATTAATCATTTAGTGAAAAAGTCGAAGAATGTTTTCTTAATCAGCGTACAGGGTTGACTCTTGGTACTGAAAAGGGCCAGCAGCCCGAAAGTGAAGTCTACCAATATCACTCTGTACGATGATTAGAAAATAGATTGATGGAGTATTTAATAGTATATAGTATATAGATGGCGCGCAAGAGTACATCAACCTCATGACATTAATCATTTAGTGAAAAAGTCGAAGAATGTTTTCTTAATCAGCGTACAGGGTTGACTCTTGGTACTGAAAAGGGCCAGCAGCCCGAAAGTGAAGTCTACCAATATCACTCTGTACGATGATTAGAAAATAGATTGATGGAGTATTTAATAGTATATAGTATATAGATGGCGCGCAAGAGTACATCAACCTCATGACATTAATCATTTAGTGAAAAAGTCGAAGAATGTTTTCTTAATCAGCGTACAGGGTTGACTCTTGGTACTGAAAAGGGCCAGCAGCCCGAAAGTGAAGTCTACCAATATCACTCTGTACGATGATTAGAAAATAGATTGATGAAGTATTTAATAGTATATAGTATATAGATGGCGCGCAAGAGTACATCAACCTCATGACATTAATCATTTAGTGAAAAAGTCGAAGAATGTTTTCTTAATCAGCGTACAGGGTTGACTCTTGGTACTGAAAAGGGCCAGCAGCCCGAAAGTGAAGTCTACCAATATCACTCTGTACGATGATTAGAAAATAGATTGATGGAGTATTTAATAGTATATAGTATATAGATGGCGCGCAAGAGTACATCAACCTCATGACATTAATCATTTAGTGAAAAAGTCGAAGAATGTTTTCTTAATCAGCGTACAGGGTTGACTCTTGGTACTGAAAAGGGCCAGCAGCCCGAAAGTGAAGTCTACCAATATCACTCTGTACGATGATTAGAAAATAGATTGATGAAGTATTTAATAGTATATAGTATATAGATGGCGCGCAAGAGTACATCAACCTCATGACATTAATCATTTAGTGAAAAAGTCGAAGAATGTTTTCTTAATCAGCGTACAGGGTTGACTCTTGGTACTGAAAAGGGCCAGCAGCCCGAAAGTGAAGTCTACCAATATCACTCTGTACGATGATTAGAAAATAGATTGATGGAGTATTTAATAGTATATAGTATATAGATGGCGCGCAAGAGTACATCAACCTCATGACATTAATCATTTAGTGAAAAAGTCGAAGAATGTTTTCTTAATCAGCGTACAGGGTTGACTCTTGGTACTGAAAAGGGCCAGCAGCCCGAAAGTGAAGTCTACCAATATCACTCTGTACGATGATTAGAAAATAGATTGATGGAGTATTTAATAGTATATTGTTTTACTAAGAGGAAAAGTGAAGCTTTTTTTTACTAGTCTGTAGAATTTACCTGCGACGCGAAGCGGAGTCCGGAACATACAATCGAGTAAAAAAAAGCACTTTTCCTCTGAGTGAAACATACTATTTTTTCTTCAAGCATCCTATTTATATTTTTTTAAATATTAATTTTTGAATTTAATTTATTCAGTAATAAAGTATGTTTTTTTTATTAAAATAGGCCAATAAAATCCTTTTGAAATAAACTTAAACCTTCCTTAGTTCATTTAAAATTTTTTTCGTAGGCTAAATCGTACACTTTTCGCGCTTTCGATGGTAACTTGTCTGATGTAGAATTTGCAATTTCGGAAAGATTTGTAGGTGTATAAACCATATATTCTTCTTCAATCATTTTTAATCAATTTCACACAAGGTTTTTGCACAGAATCTTGAGTCAACCACCTGTTTACATCATAAACAAACAAGTTTAAAGTATGGCTGTCATCAAAGTCAAAGAGTGCTGCCGCCAGTGGTGGTTTTGCTAACTAACTTTTTTTTACGGATTACAACAATGAACTCATTTTTTTACTGTAATAAAATAGATCACTTCTAACTAGTGTGTTCAGTTATAAAATATGAACATTTTAGTACGCTTGAAGAAAAATAATATTTTTATAATTTTGTTTAAAATTAAAAAATTTTGTTCCTTATTATTATTATTATTGTTTAGTAAGAAATTTATATGAAAATTTTAAATCACAAGTGGTTCTGAAACTGTTTATTCTGTGGGTTTGGTTTCAATATTGCGTGTAAATATTTTGATCGTTTGGAATTGATATGGTTAACAGTTTAATCGGTTTTTGCTTAACACAATGTTTTACCAAACCATAAAACGAAAAAAAAAATCTACATATTCTAGATTTCTGATTAAATATTTACAAATTGATATGTTTATATTTATTGTTATTACTAATTTAGTCGTCGTATCTCTGTCTCAAGGGGTACCAGAGTTATTAATTAAAAATCTTTTTTTTTAGTACAATTTTAAAGGGTCGTAACTCTCTTAGGGTTCGTTTTCGGACCTATGTTCCTATGCTGGTTTTTCATATTTTGTGATGTAGAATCATCCCCTTTATTTTTCGCCAAAAGACTGCAAACATTAGATACTGGGAGGATTGGTGTAGTGGACTACCGCGTCGTACTTGGCGATTTTACTACACAAATAGCGTGAGTTCGATTCTCAACGGCCATGATTTGCCTTTTTTAGTTAATTAATAATTGAAATTTGGCGAAGGCGTAAATGAAGCGGAAACTCCCTATAAATTGGTTCGAAAGTCAATTAAAGCCGGTGGTTCCCTCTACTACTAGCCCACACAAATCCTGCACTTAGGGGATGCTTAATTAACTAGAATAGTACGAGGTTAAACAAAAATTTAATGTAATGTAATAAAGATGAATGATAAGGCCAACCTGGGAATTTTAAATCAAACTTTAATAACTCATTATCTTATGCTGTATGTACTGACATTATTTTAAATTACTAGTTTTCTGTAAGTACAAAAAGTATGAATAAAAAATCAAATAGAAATTATAATAATAATGGTTTCTTACATTTAAATTGTAAGGCTGTATTGTGGAGATAGAAAAGTAATAGGAAAAAAAAACAGTGATCTATACAAACGAGTTTGAAAACTGGCTTCAAATTAGACTCGAAATGACATAGTGTGTTGTGTGTGGCAACATCATAAATACATAAACTACCTACTTGCAAATCTGAGGAAATTCCGCCCCCTTTATCCAGAATACAGGGCCGTAACAAATTTAATCACAGATTTATAATCAGTACTCGGCGAATTTCCAGTACTCGCATAGGCGCTGCGTCGACTCTAGCGTTGAGGCGAGGTTTTAAATATTTACATTTTTATTTCTTTTCATCTTGATTTTTTTTAATGATTCCATTTAAACGAGTAAGGTGGGAAAAAAAGTTAAAAACTTCCGTATTAAGATAAAAATCAAATATAGGTTTTTTCTTTGAAAAACACCGATATATATATATATACATATGTATAGTTAATATGTATAGTCAATATTGTTGTGTGTAACAAATTAGTCGTCAAATATTTCGATTTAGTGACCTTTATAAAAATTTCGCTCATAATTCGGCAAAATTATTCCGTAAGCCTATGTTTCTGTGTTTATTTTCAACGTTGCTGAGTCATAACTGAGTGTACGCCGATTACTGTTTATAATAGACTGCTTTAATTAAAAAAGTCCTACCTTAAAATGCTAACTTTAGAGTACTAAGAAATTATGAGTTAAGTTGTCATGTAAAATGTGAAGTAAAAACATGGAAAACCAGAAAATTTAAGATACACTGATAGAAATTTCGCCAAATTTTATAAACCACGTCACAATTTATACTATAGTTCCTTAAAATACAACTATAAAATGGTAATAAGTAAAAAATATACAAATTAAATACAATTTAATACAATATGCTTCACTATAATTTATTATTCCTTTATTCTATTTTCTAATCATCGTACAGAGTGATAATGGTAGACGGACAGTTTCCGGCTTTCGGCCCTCTTCAGTACCAAGACTCAATAAACTCTGTACGCTGATTAAGAAAACGTGTTTAGACTTTATTCGCAAAAGAAATAAAGTCATCAGATTGATGTATACTTTTGCGCCATCTATTGCTAGATGTAGACAACTACTCATCTAGTAAAAGATGGCGCACAAGTATACCTATCTCAATCTGATGATTTTATTTCTTTTGCGAATAGAGTCTAAAAACGTTTTCTTAATCAGCGTACAGAGTTGACTCTTGGTACTAAAGAAGACCAGCAGCCCGAAACTGTCAGTCTACCAATATCACTCTGTCCGATGATTAAAAAATAGATTGATGGAATAATAAATTAATATTTTTATAATTTTGTTTAAAATTTTTTAATTTTTTAATTAATATTTGTCCTTCACTATAACATTATTATTAGTAATACTAAATTATATGACCACGAATAAACATATTAGGGGAAGTTAATTATTTAGGGTTGGTAGTAGATTAATTTTAGTTTGACTTGCATAGATAAAAAGATAAAATATTAAATCTGAACTTTGACACGCCACGTGATAAATATCTTGAAAAAATATACAAATCTACACCTGCAATTATTGAAAAATCGTGTATAAAACACAGTTGAATTTTTATAATTATACGAACCGTTGTAATGTAATTGGGTATTTACCATACTTTTAATTAAATTTGTTCGGTTCATATAGACCATTGTTTACCTTATGCACCAGAAGAGTGACCTTGGATTTACCATGTTCGCAACCTAAATAATTAGTTACCTTTTAGGGACTTAATATTTTAATTAGGGAATTTCTGATTGATTAGTTTGACATCTGTCAATCACTTCCATTTTTACTTTCACCTTTCGATAAGAAGCTTAGTTTTAAAATCTTTATTTATTTCTATCATCCTTTGGGATAATTTAGTTATTTAATGAATAAATAACATCCTGGTGTTAGGTAAGTCTTTTAACACCATTATTTTTATCTCAAGCTAATGCTTTAACTTATTTTTTAGATTTTTATATTGGTTTGATAAACCAGGTCACTCTTCCGATACTTCGATCACATTGAATAAACTTGCTATATTTGGTATAACTGTTTTACTCACGACCCCTGTACCATTTCGGCGCCCAATACAATTTTGGTACTACAACGTGTTTGCCCAACGTGAGAGCTATAGAGGCATACAATTAACCGTCCAGGCTTGGGCCAAGTTTTATATTCACATATAGCACAAAACAATATGCCGGTGGATCACAGTCCAACATCACACACCAAAAATACCAGAAGTGGCACAAGTTATGGTGGCACCAGCAGAGGTCCTCGTAGGGAGCTGCCCATGGCTGACATTAGTGTAGAAGGGGGTATCGAGTCACTAGCAACAGCATTGCCATCCTTAACCACCAGTGAAACAACCCACCACAGCTCGGAAAGACAGTTTCAACCAGTTTTAACTGCAGCAGGGGCGATTTCACAACATCGACCACCATCACTTTCACCACAGGTTTTTACACAAGCCATCCAACCAGGTATTTATGCTCCAAGTATAATCACAACAACAGAGCTAAATCCACCTGGGGATATGCAAGCTCAGGGTGCAGTGCCTAAGATTAGGAGGCCAACAGCATCAAACAACTTCCTAGAAAGAAATTATAATAGTAATATACATTATTCTCAAAGTAATATGAATTTACCAACATATACCCATAGTAACTTGAATTTTACTAGAAATAATGCAAATATACCAAATGTAAACATTGAACTACAAACCCCATCTTACAGTGATTTTAATTTAAATAACTTTAATACAGGGGGCTATAATTTCACAAGGGCACCTCATATTCCTAGTTTTCAGAATGCACCAAATATCCCTAACATCCCACCAATCCCTACACCTGAAACACTTGCTAGTATTAAAAAATTAATACCATTGTTCTCAGAAGGAGGTGAAATTCACCCTTGCGAATTTTTAGAAAGATTAGAGAGAACATTAAATAATTATAACGTACCTTTTAACCTATTTGCTCCAGAATTGTCAGACATTTTTTTAGGTCCAGCGAAGCACTGGTTATTAGCAATGTTAAATAGTTTTAGAAATTTTAACCAGTTTCGTGACGCATTTTTACAAAATTTCTGGGGTTATTCTCACCAATCAAAACTAAAGTTAGCATTGGAAACAGGTCGGTACAATCGAACTACCAACTACACACACTATTTTCTTGGTCAGCTTGCGAAATCTAAGTTTTTGAATCCACCTTACACAGAACAAGAACTTATTTTGATTATTAGTCGTCACTTTCCTCCTTCAATTAGTTGTGCACTAATTGGCAGTCGTAATATATCAGATGTACTTGACAGATTGCGTTTGGCTGACAACTTTGATAATTATAAACAATCTTCTTCTTCTTCCTCCACAACTTATACAACTCAGCCAGTGGTGGCAAATAGGCCAATGAACCATAATAATAATAATCATAACCTAAAAAATGGTCAGTCTTTCGTTAAAAAGCATATTTCAGCGATACAAGAGACCGAATGTGCAGAACCTTCGGAAAACTAATAGTTCCCGAGGATATAGGCAGTCTGTCCTCTATGGGAAATATTTCAAAAACTGCCCACGATAATAAAGGTAAGTTTACATTAGTAAACAACCCAAAAAAAGATCTCCAATGTGATTTTGATCATTTATCAGAGGTAAATGACTCGTTTCGTTCCCCTATAATTACCATTAAAATTAACAAAACGGAATTTCCGACTTTGGTCGACAGCGGTTCAGAATGTAGCGCTTTCTCAGCCAATGTCGAAAATATTTTGTCAATGACAGATGTTCCCATGTTCCCAGTAACAGGTGTGCGGGTAACGGGCGCCTTTAGAAATAAAGAACGTAAGGTTTCTCACCAAGCGTTAGTCCCATTTACTATCGAAGACCATGAATTTGAGTTTGAAATGTTACACATTCCAGACTTGGCCTATCCGATTATTTTGGGTTGTGACTTTTTGCGTTTTTTTCAGGCTAACATTAGTCTGGAACACAAAAGTATTTTTTTGAAATATCAAAATAAAATTCTACAAATTCCAGAGGCTAGAATTTTCCATGATTATTCAGCACCTGTAATTTCCCCTATAAAAAAAATATGTGCCGAGTCGAAAAGCCCGCCGATTCCCGGTGAACAAAATGATTCGTATTTAATAAATGATACGGATATAGAAAATGTGGTAAATTCTACTTTTCTGTCCGATCAACATAAACTTAAGTTTAAAAACTTATTAGAAAAACATAGAAATATATTTTCTGATAAACCTGGACTGACAAATGAGTACATTCATAATATTGTCTTATTCGATACAACCCCTTGGAATGTAAAGTCTTACCCCATCCCGGTACATCACAGACCCGCAGTGGCAAAAATAATTCAAGAAATGTTGAATGAAGGAATAATTGAAAGAACATCTTCTTCTGCCTATGCGAGCCCATTAGTAACGGTAGTCCGTAAAAACGGAACAGTGCGTGTCTGTTTGGATGCACGCCAATTGAACAGTCGAATGGAGCCCGATACTGAGCTCCCTAAACAAGTTCAGGACCTTTTAAAGACTTTACCCCCTGTAGTCAAGATTATGTCAACCCTTGATATGACTAACGGGTATTGGCAGATTAAATTACGTGCTAAGGACCGAAAATACACTGGTTTTCTGCACAATGGTCAGTCATATCAATTCAAAGTTTTGCCTTTCGGGCTTAAAACGGCAGTTTCTAGCTTTTCCCGAGCTATGACTGTTATTTTGGGCCCAGCTTTCGACGAATTCGTCCGAATCTACATCGATGATGTGCTAGTACTATCTCCTGATGTGGATACTCACTTAGAACATTTAGATCGAGTTTTGGGTCGCTTATCATCAGCTGGCCTAACCCTCCGTTTAAATAAATGCCATTTTTTCCGAAAAGAGCTAAACTTTTTAGGTTATGTCCTTTCAGAAAAAGGCCTACAAAGTGACCCATCCCGAGTTAGCGCCATCACCAATTTTCCAGAACCCAGGAACGTTAAGCAACTTCAAGCTTTTTTGGGCTTAACGAACTATGATCGTAGTTTCTGCAAACACTACGCAACAGTAGCTGAACCTCTTTTTTCACTTCTGCGCAAGAAAAATAAATGGACTTGGGGTTCCACTCAAGTAGAGGCTTTTAATAAATTGAAAGAAATGATTAAAGAGGAAGTACTACTATACCATCCCAGCCTATCCATTCCATTTTGGGTGCAATCCGACAGCTCCGATGTAGGGGTAGGGGCACAGCTCTTCCAAATGGTAGAGGGACACAAAAAAGTGGTCGCCTATGGTAGTAGGGTGTTGCTTCCCCGAGAACGTTCGTATTGCTCGGCGGAAAAGGAGGCTCTCGCTATGGTATGGGCCCTGGAAAAGTGGAGAGTTTTCCTGGTAGGAAAACCCTTTTACTGCCTTACTGATAACAAAGCGATAACCTATTTAAAAACATGTCGCATGTTAACACCTAGATTGGCTCGTTGGTGTTTATCATTACAAGACTATGATTTTAGTATTAAACACATTTCCGGTAAGGACAACATAATTTCAGATATTTTATCTCGAAACCCTATTCCGAGGTTACCGGTGCCCTCGGACCGTTGTTTTCAAATTTTATTTACAAAATTTGATACGATTTTCAGTCGTAGCCTAACTTCTATTGCCGAAGATCAAAAGAATGATCAAAAACTGGCCCGAATACGAGAAAATGTTCAGCGTTTTCCAGAAGAAAATAGCCGTTTTGTCATTCACAAAGATGTGCTTTTTATGCGCAAAACCCCAGAAGAAAATTGTCTGCTCTGTGTGCCGAAAAATCGCATTGACGATTTTATCACTGCCTATCATACCGGCCTAGGACACTTCGGGGTATTTAAAACGCATGCCACAATGCGCAGGGAGGTATGGTGGCAAAATATGGCCAAAGACATAAAAAGAATTATCAAGTCCTGTCTTATATGCCAGTTGGCCAAATCCGGCCCTATTCTTCACCCTCCACTGCAAGCCATTATCCCAGAGGCCCCAGGGGACCTGCTGGCCCTGGATATTTATGGTCCCTTACCAAAAAGTCGAGGGGGCGTGGAATATTTGTGTGTAACATTAGACGTGTTTACTAAATTTGTAACACTTTACCCCCTAAAAAGGGCCACTACAAAATCCATCCTTAAAAAATTAACTGAGGATTATTTTGTAAAATTTTCCACCCCTAAACGGCTACTGACGGATCACGGCACACAATTTGTTGCTGGGGCCTGGTCTGCAACCCTTGAAGCCCTCGGCATCAAGGTAATTAAATCCTCCGTCCGGCACCCGTCCAGCAACCCTTCAGAGCGAATTATGAAAGAACTATCTCGACTTTTTCGAACTTTCATCCACGACAAGCATAAAAAATGGGCTTCGGAAGTAAACCACTTGGCGCAACTGCTAAACAATGTAGTGCATGTGTCAACCGGGTATACCCCTTCCGAACTTCAAACTGGGTTTCCCGCTGAACTTCCCTTAAGAAGTATGATTGATTTCCCAGACCATCTGGAAAAAATAGAAAACCATGTTAAAATTTATTTTGCCAGAGAAAGCTTACTATCCCACGCAGTACGCCGCAACGCGTCTAGTAAGAAAAATCCATTGCCTACCTTCAAAGTTGGTGATCAAGTATTGCTAAAAGCCAACCCAATTTCGTCTGCAATTGAAGGAAGAACCAAAAAATGGATGCTTCTTTTTGAAGGTCCTTATAAAGTTAAAAAGACGGTGGATAAATTAACTTATATTTTGTATGAACCAGAAACAGATATTGAACGCGGAATGTTTCATGCATCACACTTGAAACATTTTAACCCTTAACCGTATACCCTTTCCTGCAACTGTGATTTTATATCTCGCTAAAATTTTGCTTTAATTATACCGAGCTAGGGGGGGTAGTTGTAATGTAATTGGGTATTTACCATACTTTTAATTAAATTTGTTCGGTTCATATAGACCATTGTTTACCTTATGCACCAGAAGAGTGACCTTGGATTTACCATGTTCGCAACCTAAATAATTAGTTACCTTTTAGGGACTTAATATTTTAATTAGGGAATTTCTGATTGATTAGTTTGACATCTGTCAATCACTTCCATTTTTACTTTCACCTTTCGATAAGAAGCTTAGTTTTAAAATCTTTATTTATTTCTATCATCCTTTGGGATAATTTAGTTATTTAATGAATAAATAACATCCTGGTGTTAGGTAAGTCTTTTAACACCATTATTTTTATCTCAAGCTAATGCTTTAACTTATTTTTTAGATTTTTATATTGGTTTGATAAACCAGGTCACTCTTCCGATACTTCGATCACATTGAATAAACTTGCTATATTTGGTATAACTGTTTTACTCACGACCCCTGTACCATTTCGGCGCCCAATACAATTTTGGTACTACACCGTTACCTGTTTTTCAACAGAAAAGTAAATATTTAAGCCCGGTAATTTTCAATGATAGCGCCTTCGCCAATTTTTTAATAGTTTTTTTTTATTTTTTTATCCTCAGGCCCACTAAAAATTTCTTCCAGAGTTTTATCTACAGCAGACTCAGGTTCCGGACGTGCATACGAAATTTCCAGCTATTTGGAAAGTATGAAAAAACTTCTAGAAGGACAGACCTCATTGATTTT